>JAQFXW010003413.1:0-11930 GCA_034693945.1 Dendrobaena attemsi
GTCTCTGTCTGTCTCTGTCTATTTCTCGGCCTCTGTCTGTCTCTCGCTTTCTCATACATGCATACATACATACATACATACATACATACATACATACAAACATACATACATACATGCATACATACATATACCTGTATACATACCTGTATACATACACACATACATACAATGTATTGTAACTTCTTGTATTAATGTGTTGTATATTCGTTTATTCCAAGATAGCGTTTAGATGACTCAACAGAGATTCACATATACATAGATTTCGGCGAGACCTTGCACGCTTTACAAATTTAGAGAAAATAAATAAACTGAAAATCAGATTTATTTCTGGAAGCTATCGTCCTAATCCGCAAGTCTTTATAATTATGCCTGCACGAATAAACAGTATTCGTGTTACTTTAACTGTTGTGAGTTTGGATTGGGTAAAAGGGTTGCAGGGCTGTCTTGTCTGTCTTTGTATGTCTCTATCTCGCTATCTCTACCTATCTCTCTCATTTTGTCTGTCTGTCTGTAATTTAAATTGCAAGCAGGATCGTATTTTCATTTGACATCTGAGAACGATATCATTATATTCATGACACGACCAAACCCTTCGTAAATAAGTCTGTGCCATACGATCCTGCTCTAAGCAATTATAGCCTATAACCCATTAAAAACTAAAGTTCACGATTTCGAGTATAGCCTATGCATAGGCCTATAATCTAATTATCTGATCGTAATCGTGGGTAGGTCTATACATACGATTATATGGCTAGACCTGTGCATTAATTATTTACTTTGGGAGCTGTTTAGTTGTCCTCTCAGGTAACCAATTATAATTATAGGTTAATAGATAAAAACAGGATGTGATTAATGAACAGAGCTCGGCCCGTAGGTGTGAAGCTAGGAATAGGACTTACACACGACGTAAATTCGGGCTATGCCGGCATAGCGCTTAAATCGGTAGGCATGGGTCACTTTTACGGCGGCGTATCTCGTTAATCTGGGAATAGGTCTATTCCGAAACTGACCCAGGTTTAAGTCCACTATTCCTAGCTTAAGAGAGTAACCAAGATGGCAGCGGTCGCCGATGCGCCGCACTCGATTAAGTTTTATAAGTCAAAAACCTTTTGAAGGCTTTGTATTTAACTCTTCTCATTTGGCGATGGCGATTTTAATATTACTTTTCATCTTGGCCTTCACCAAATGTGAAATTAGACGAAATACCTGATGATGTATCGTTCAAAGTGCTACCGCGTCAGCGTGGGCCTACAGTTACTTAGGCTACGGTAGATATTTATTCGAAGTAAGTAAGTCAGTAGCCTTTACTTACATATGAAGAGCGCACATGAATTACATTGTGTAAACCAAACAATTCATATATAAAGAAAACTTAAATAATCAGCGTCAGAAAACTAAACAATCAGTGTAATTAATCAGGTACCATTAATTTAACCAAAGACTTTGTAATACACCCGTAGATTTCTTTTCACGGTGACCGTTATACTGATAGGCCTACTTATAACCCAGAAAAATAGGCATTCTTATAGAAATGAGGGGACGATCTATCAGAAACAGGGTTCCATGCATTTGGCACATGAATCGTAGCTGGCTGGGTTCTGCCAAAAGTTTTGCCAAGAAATCTCGCTATTCGTCTCGCTATTCCTTGTATATGCATACCGACGACAGACATAACTTTACGCGAGAATAGTTATACCGAGAATAAGAGATAAACGAGGAATACAGTAGTCTCTCTGTTCACACCTACGTGCCCTGCATGTGTTGGCTATTTTCTGTTTTATTAGGCTATATATCTGAAGTACTGCAGTTAGCCAGTGTTAAACCTCTGCTGCTAGACATATAAAGCTGGATCATAGAATTATATTGGCGATATTGGCTCTGTTCCAACCAGACACTGAGGCAATGGAATTCTGCTATCCAAGCTGAGGCAGTATATGTATTGATTTGACAAAATTTCTGCCGTGTAGCGCTGTACAACAAGTTCCTGTTTTGCATGTTGACACATCTCATGTGTTAAATATATCGCCATCATGGCCCTGTTATGCATTTAAGAGATTCGTTGAAATGGAGTACAAGAGAATGAGATTGTGCTGTATTTAAGATCTCATAAATATGGTTGTGCAGTGTAATGTGATGAAGTTTGTAATCCTTTAATCCTGTATGATTGACAGTAACCATACAGACTAGAGTTGTACCGATATCACTTTTTGCTGGTTATACCGATAAAACCGATAATTACAGTAGCCGATATCGATTATTATTTAATTTCACTGGTGGCGTACCAATGTTTCTATGAATCTGCGATTCACTTAGTAGCGCAATTCTAAATACACCAAAGACCTGTTTTCACGAATATAACGCACATTTGTACAATTATAACAATGCATGTAAATATAACTTGACTGCTACTTTTAAGGATTTGTGTAAAAATTGAATGTATATCTCGTGACAGATAATAATAATATGCTTTAGTTTCATGTGTCCACCTTCTTGACAGAAATGTGAGTCACCAAAGCTAAAAAGAATTATATCGACGCCGATTACGTCTGACCAATACAGATTAGGCCGCTTAGTCGAGTGATCTGCCTGATGCCAATGTTAGCATAGGTACAGCTCTGATACAGATTTTATGAACACACAATCACATTTTTTTGTTAAGATAAGCTTTGTGTAGTTGTTCTGGATACTTGCATAGTGCATATATACATCATAGATCATAAGTGCAGCTTCATCTTGTGAGATATTGTATTAGTTTACATCTGAGGTTGCAATAAGTTTTCTGATTTAGTTGTAACTGTAAGTTTTTCCTTCCGATAGGTAAGTCTAACCAGAGCATTATTGATAACAGTCAGCCATACTGTATTTGTGCTTGTAGAGAGCCGGTTTCACTACTTGCTAAAATGCAGAAGAAACTTAAAATTAATCCTCTGAACTTACAACAAAAGGTTAGTTATAAATCATCAAATACAATTGCAAATATTTGCCAGCATAATTCCAGAGATCCGGTGTAACCATTTAACTGTAAGGCCCCAAAAAATGGTGTGTTTTCGGTAACAGAAGTTTTAAAAACAGGGTAGTTAGATAGGAAATATTTTTATTTTGAAAAATATTTTCGACACAATTCCATTTTGCACTTAACTACAGCATGCTTAGATACGCAGTGGCTAAAGCCTGTAGCTAAAAAAACCAGTGAGTTTGATTTAGCTTTAATATATGAAGCTTGACATTTTTAAAATTTCTAACTTTATTTTATTTTAGTTTTGATGTTCAGATTGTGATAGAAGTCCACTGTTGTGCATCACATTTAGCAAAAGAATTGTGAAAATAATTTTTTTTAAATTTAGAAATAAATATTATCACAAAATTATTTGAGTCGCCCCAAAAGGTGGCTCAGTTGGGTTACCAGAAACACAACTTTTTTTTTACCTAATGATGATATTAATGAATATGATGTTGCTGATAAAGTTGTACAGGTAGATACTTTAGTAAGAACAATAGAACTTGACTGATCAAGTTTCTAAGACCTGAGTGTACTAAGTATTCATTTGGTTTGTTTGTAGGCTTCGGGTTCAGTACTTGATACAGTACGTGATACAGCAGCTGAGCCAGAGAGGCCGTTAGATCTTTCTACAAGGAGTGACGAAAGCCCGCTAGACTTGTCGCTGAAGAGAGAATCTGAGAGTGGTTTATCGTCATACCTGTCTGTCCAGGCTTACAGTTCAAGTGGATTTAAAACTGAGGAGATGCTCTGCATTACAAATCGTGCGAATCAGTGCGGAGGCTCTATCAGCATTTCTAAGCCATTTTCAATTTTGCCGTGCACTCAGAAAAAGGTCTCGCCTGTTCGTCCCACTATTGGTGGAAGGCCTGTAGTGACGGACAGTAACGGTAACATTCCACAAGTAACAGTAACCGAGACTAGCTCAATGAGAAACGTCTTTTCTGTTATTTCTATTCCAACCACTCAAGACAAATTCGGGTTGAACAGTTCCAGTGATACAAGCTCCAAAGTGCAACGGCTTAGTTTGCTTAAATCAGGATTCAAGGAGATCTCTGCACGTAAACCTGAGTCTCCAGTGTGCAAGCTGTATGCTGTTAAAAACTGTGATTTCTCTGATCCGGTTGCATCTGTGATTGATTTTTGTAGCAATGAACTTTTGCGTTCCACTTGTCCATCAGTGACTGCTTCATGTAACTCCATAAGTAATAGCTTGTGTGTGCCTGATCTGGTTAGATCCACTTTGGTTGGGCAGTGCTCTCAAAACATGCATCCACAGAATGCAGATGCATGTTCAAACTTGCCAAGAGAAACCTGCTTGAATATTCCTACATACAAATTCCAGAAGAAACCAAGAGCTATGTCAAAGAAAGTTCCAAGAACAGCACTGAATGGTGATGCAGTCAGGCGGAAAAGTGTTCCATTGGCTGAAGTGCGTCCAAGTTGCTGTTTGCCCTTGACATCAACGAAGCCGACAGCATCCTTGGTGAATTCAGAGACTTTGACTGTTTCAGATTCAATGTGCATTTTTACAAATGTATTACCATTTTCTGTTGCTAATGAACCGAAAGTGACTGTGTCCAATGCTAATCCAGCTGAACGTATCTTGGAAATTTCTGGCTCTCCTCCAAAACTTTGTACATTCAGTCCACTGAGTAAGTCATCCGATGGTTGTTCCTGTGATAGTGTGCTTACGTCACCTCCGATGCCAATTCTCAGTCCTCATGCCTTACCTCGGATTTCACATCCAGTCGGCACATCGTCGAGTTTACACAGGATGGATCATTCGCATCCGATTTATTCCATTTCCAGCTGTTTTGGAAACACTGCAGATACCACTAGCACAACCGATACAATGAGTACCACCATTCAGTCTCTAGGAGGCACTACAACTTCTGTTTCTGCATTGTCTGAGGGTGCCAAGATTCAGTCTGAAACAAAGATTTTCACAGCAATTGTAGACTCATTAGCTTCATCATGCAAAGAACCAACAACGATCAATGTTGACCTAGAACACTTGATAGACGCTTCATCATGCAAAGAACCAACAACGATCAATGTTGACCCAGAACACTTGATAGAAGCTTCATCATGCAAAGAACCAACAACGATCAATGTTGACACCGAAGACTTGATAGAAACTGACAGTTTTATGAAGAACATATGCACAGATTTACCAACATGCATGGAGAATGACTTTCGTGATGATAGCTGTTCTTTAAACGCTACATTGTCTCACTTTAAACCAGAAAAGAGGAATGTTTTAGTGTCTAATAACTCAAGTAAAGTTAATGCCTTTACAGTTAATTCTGAATTTGCCAGGGACGTTTACAGACAATCAAAACTTCACTTTCATGCTGCTCTTGCAGTTGATTTTGAAGCATACACATTTCAAAATAGAAGACCATGCAAAGACAAGATCCTGAAAACAAAATACTATAAAGTTATCGCTCAGAAATTTGGCTTTTCTGTTGGTCTTAGCAAGGATACTTTCGAACCAGTGTTACAACACAAAAGTCCACTTAAGTCCACACGTGAAATAGATCAGAAGGGTGCTAAAAGTAAACTTTGTACACCAGAGCAGGGTTCTGCTGCCAAAGAAGTAGGCCAAGCAAAAGCAGAATCTCTTAATAAATCGTCGGGAAAAAGATGTAGGTCGAGCCAAGGTGATGTGAAATCTTGTGTAAATGATGAATCTTCCAGTGCAGCAAGTGTATCTCACAGCCATACAGAAATTTTCAGCACTCAAAAGGTTACTCGATCTTTAAAACGTAAATTAGGCATTGAAGACAAATGCATATCAGACATTGTTCCTGACAGTAAGCCAGAAATAAGCCCTAAAAGGCGTAAAATGTTAAAGGATACTGTAACTGCCACCTGTGCAGGCACTTCACCTGTGCTTGCTGCTCACAGCATGAGCGTAATAGATGGCAATAAGTCTTCTTCAAATTATAAAGCAGAAGGCTCGACTGTGACTGTAAAGACTGTGACTGTAAATTTAAATCTGGGCATTGGGAAGGTAGAAAATCGACTGTCTGCAAAGCAAAAGTCATCGTCATCAGTTGGCAAAAAAGATAAATTACTGAACAGCGACGAAACGTTGACAGGAGTTTCTTGTAATAAAGAAATTAAAGAAGTCCACAGCATTGTGTCGGAATCAACAGACCCCGCTGATGCGCTGCGTATTCGACCCAGCCCAACCAATAAAAGAACCCGAAACAAACTTGTTACAGATATTGTGTCTGAGTCTTACAGTAACGTATCAAATCAATTCGAAAAGGACACTTCATCAGAGGATTTGTATTCTAGACCTAAACGTGCTCTTCCAAGAGAATGCAAAGCGAAGGAACCTATAGTGACTGTTGTTAGAAAGAGGATCAGTGCATCGCCTGTCTTGACTGTCAATTTGTCCGTAGATCGTCTTCCAAAAACAAAAAAGAAGCTTCAGATTAAAACGGAATTAGAAGACAATGAGTTGCAGAATGAAGGAAAGACGGAAGAGAAAGCGGAGGTTAAATCGGAAATAGACGACGATGAAACCCTGTCACAAGATGAAGGAAATGGTGAGCTATCGGAATCGTCTAAGAAGAAATCGAAACACGCTTCAGCTCGGTCACTTCTCAGAGAACTTGCAAACTCTGATGGATATGTTGCTGAGAAACGCACACCCAGTAGAAGCGATAACCTGTTCATGGATTCACGATATCTAACCAGAGAAGAACGCTCCCTACAGGTATTTCCACTTCTACCGTTCATTCATTCTTTCATTTCAAGAATTTGCATAGCACCCCTTCAAGAGGTGCCATCAGCCTATCACTTTTATATTGGTGATTAATTATTGCATTATGTGTACAAAGTCATAAATTTTTGTTAAATACGGTATTATTTGTCCCAGCACGTGATGCTGTTATGATTGCTACCAAGCGAAGTTTTGAGATGTCATGTCACATGTGACAATTTTGCATACATGCTTTTTGGGCGAGCATGTGTTGTCACTGTTGTGCGTATACCGTCGTTCTATCAACATAAGTGCGTGCAGCCTTGGGCTGCACACGAGTTTACAGTTATTGATAGATAAGTTTTCATTAACAAAGTTCTAATTTAGACTTAAGTAGCTGAAGTCATTAATAGTTGGTTATAACGTCTATGTGACTGGTATGCTACTGGAGTATACATGTTTTACTGACTACTATCAAGTGCAATTAGTGCATCTACAGAAATGACAGGCCCTATCTTTATCAAAACTGTTTCAAGATTTCAAGATTTACTACCTGTTGAAGCTTTTGTTCTTAACAAGACATTTATATTTCTATTTGCCACATAGTGAAGTATTTTGTGTAAGTGTTATGTGTCTAGTAGTTACTTTGTAAGTTGTTGTCTTTTCCTTTGATGTTTACTCTTTTATCTATTTTTTATTTTAAATCTGATTTTTTTACTAATGACGTTACATTTCTAGCTTTAATATCTATGCCAGATCAGATACGTTGCTGTAAGTTGTTGTGACGTCGCTTCAAGCAAGCAAGCTTTTGCACATTGTGCAAGTTTTACGTGCAGGGTTTGTATGCAGCTGTTGAGTGTGTTTGCTTGATGTGGGAGATAAATGTGACGCCGCATATGAAAAGGAACAATGACACGGGATTATTTACTGAGATATAGGCCTTAGAACATGGTCACATATCAAATTTTCGAAATCGAGTTTTCAATGGAATTTGCTTGATGAGACCTCTCTCTCTATCAACTAGTACCGTTCTTTATGACTATAGAACAGTACAAGTACAAATATTTTTTCTGACATTTTAAAGTGAATACAGATGAAAAAGACTATTTTTGGGATATTATGACAATTAAACACTCCTACAACTTGAAAAGTAAGCATTTGAATTTTATAATATCAATGCACTAAATAATACGTTCTACAAGTCTATGCTCAGTGTAATTTTATTTTCTCATTTGTCAAAAGTAAAGTAGAATTGTCGAGAGTGAACGATTTTGGGCATGTAACTTCAAATTGCTTTTACCGACAATTGCATCTTTACGATAAATCGTGTTCTACATTCTCCAGATAATGCAATAATACTCAAATTAGATATCATTAGGTTTAGCATTGTATACTCATCTGACATGGTGGTATATGTATTATGTAACCTCATTCCCCGCCTTATTGTCCCTTTTATATGCAGCATCCCAAGTGAACTAATACTGTGATACATGTTATATAGTGCTGGTAATAAATTTGTGAATGTGTTTGAGTGTGAAGGAATGATATCAGCAAACTGGTTTAAAGTTGGCTATGTAATTCATAGATGCAGCTTATGAGAATTACTAAATTGGAAGTCACGCAGGAGTGGTCTAAAGTAAAAGAAAAAAAGGAAAGCACAAAAATGGTTGGTCCATAGAATTGATCATATTAAATTTGAAAGATTAACTTCTATACTATTTTTGGAGATGCAAAATACTTTTAGTTAGAAAGTTCTTTAGTTCTAAACTATTTTATAAAAATTACTTTATTCCATTCTGAATAAAAAATTAGGCTTGACTCACTTCTGGAGATATCAGTTAATATCAGGCGATGTCTGCAAACAGACTGGCTGCTGCATAATTTTCTGTACTGCTGTTATTACAACGTATGTATATAACAAACTCTGTTTTCAATTCATTTTCTAGTTAAGTACTCTAACCTACCTGGATGTTGTTCGACTAATTTAGCAATAAGTCTAAATTTACTTAACCAGTTTTTTGCCAGCAATTTGATGTTCATGTTTAGCCGTGTTGCTGTATACACAGTTTGACTGAAATTGTACCTTATTATTTAGAAAAATTGTTCACAACAGAAATCAGAAAGCAAAGTAACTGCAAAAGGTGGGTATAATATGATGTTGTTATGTAGTACTGCATGAATGCAAATAGGGTTAACTAAAGCCATGTCTTGGGGTAATTTATAAATGACTCCTTCACTGTTTTATCGTACCATTTATCAGTTTTCTATAGTTTGTAGACCTACACATAGTCGTGCGCTCATAGTTTCATCTGTACTCTTCCAAACTTCACTGGCCTTGTGTCTTCTTTACCTTTTATTACTATTAGATGTGCAAATTGCCATGAATTGGACTTGTTAATTAATGTTTTGCTATTCTCACGGTGTCACATATTATGATATCTATTATGACGTTGTTTTGCAGTACAGCATTAAATCTGGAGTTAGAAGAGTGTGAGCTCATAGTGTTTAGATGATTTATGTATTTGTTTTAGCTGGAAAACCTGAACTGTGTGAAGCAATATATAAGGAGCCGTCTAAAACATCTGAAAATAATGTGTTGTCAAAAGAGACGAGAAAATTAACACAAAAATCAAAAACCGAATCTTTAACGGTAATACGTGATAGCAAAGTTGCCTTAAGACATGCAAATAAGACGAGAAAGAAAGTTGTAAGACCTGTTACAGCTTTGAAGTACAGTAACATATCTGCTTGCAAGAGCATACATAGAAAACAAACGTTTGACCACTCTGGCGGTTGGATGTCTCAGCGTATCAAAAAGACCGCAAAGAAGTGCCATGGACGTCTGCGATGTCGCTGGCAGTCAGGAATTTGGAAGAAAAAGCCAAAACCTTCTTTGAAGTCAAAGACACATTCAGAAAGAATTAAGTTGCCGGAGAGGGAAAAGGTTCATCAAAGTCTAATGGTTGATGTTAATATTCCAACATCTGGAATGTCGCTAAGCCCGTGCAGTGGCATCAGCTCCAAGTTATCTCCTTGCTCAACTGCTGAGGTCTGTGTTTGTACAGTTTTAACTAGTTTTAACTTTGCTAAAATAATTGAATTGAAAACTGTAGAGTTGTGAGATTTTGTACGTTTATTCATTTTAATATGTTATATGATAGCAAAAGTTGCTAATGCAGTAAAGCTTTTGGCGATTGGTTGATTATTAAGGTGATCGTGAATCTCGACTGATTTTGAGTTAGCTGTCAACTTGGTATGTTGCAATAAGGCCTGTGTTCGAATGGCTGGTCCTATCAGCTGACAAGCAGCATGAGTATCAACTGCTACAAGTGAACGACCAATCGGCTGTAATCTCTCGACGGCTGTTGTTTTTGCTGTTTAGAGAACAAACACCAGAGATGATGATGTTCTCTCATTGTCTTCATGCGTGACTGAGTCAAGTTTTTCACGAAGGACTCTACCAGCTGAAGTTAAGAAAATAGTCAGCTCTCACGCAACCGGTGAAACTGTTCTCCATCGTGCTGCCCGGTTGGGATACACTGTACGTTTTATGTCCATGTGGTATTTAAACACAAACTTCATGACGATGCATTATATACATGTTTCCATACCTTTATCTTGATACAAAATGCATAGTATTTTTGTCAAAGCCTGTATGTGTACATTGTACCAACACCAGTTTAAACATAGAAGATTACTATCATCTACACGATATAACATCTTTATTAACAATAATAAGACTATTCTTTGATTTGGTCATGCAGCTTGAATTATCTTTTGTCTTTGCAGTTGTGAAACTTGTTGTTGGAATGCTTATGTAATGGTAACTTAAACTTTCAACCTATGCAGAATATGTATCACCTTGAGTGTGTAACTTGCAAGTACATGCATGTAGTATCTGAGCTTGATGTTTTTCCTGGCAGACTTGTCAATTGTCTGCACTGCAGCGTGTTTGTTCTACTATTGCAGGATGTTGCGTTATGGTGCTGCGAGGCTCATTATGTTGATGTGAATGCCAAAGATTTTGCTGGTTATGCCCCACTGCATGAGACAATGTTACATTCGAATGTCGCAATTGCACGATACCTCATTCATTATGGAGCTGATTTGAACTGTGCAGCAGAGAGAAGAGGTGGCACAAGGTAAAGCCTGTTAGCTTATACTTTAGGACACTGAGGTATATCTGCAATTTGTAGAATCACAGCTTGACGATTTATCAGCTTTCAGTTTAATCATTTCATCAAGCCTTTCTCCTTATTGCCTTCTTTATACAATGATTTCAAGTTGTTGGTATTTTCTCGACCCATTGAATTAAGTTGAGTACAGCTATATTGACACTTTTACTTTCTTCTGTATTGAGAACCATGAATTCCAAGTGTCTGTGCTGATCTTTGTAAAAATAAATCCAAACAAGCTTTAAACAGAGCTTTTACATAACCGCTCTTCGTTGCTATAGTGTATATTTTCACAGGGTTGATTCAGCTGGTTAGGTTTGTTTGTTTTCGCAGACCTTTGCATGAAGCGGTGGATTGCAATTCCACTGAAATGGTAAGGCTGCTGCTTTCAGCTGGAGCTGATATCAATCTCGCAACGTACTCTGGAAAGTCTGTTCAGGATGTTGCACACAGCCCCAGCATGAAGGAATTCCTCAAAGGTAACCATGACCATTGACCAGCATCATGGAACCGTCCTAATACCGTCAGATATCTTCACGTAGAGCCAATGCCATCCTCAATTCCTCATGCCTCACTCGGATCATAACATCGTTCTTTGTTTATGGTTATCTCCTAATACGTGAAGTCTATATATAACAATGGCTAGAGCCTGGGCATTCATGTCGGTGGTTTGCTGTCAAGTTCTCGTTATGATTGGGTAACTGACTTCAAACTAGTGTGTCTTAAGGTATGTGATCACCATGATGTGTTTGTTGAACTGTTTGGATCCTTTCTTTCAAGTCCTCAGTACTTCTATTATTTTTTTAATATGGATGACATATGATGTATTGTTTCACTGACAGACATCTGAGTGCTGTCTTTTGATAAAGGAGTCGACTGTCAACAGCTTTGCACTTCCACCATTAGTGTTCGTTGTAGTGCGACATAGGCAGGTTCCTCTCTACTCTTAAAGAGGTATCCGGACAATTCCCCCCTGGAAATTTCCCCCCCGGACAATTCCCCCCCCGACATTTCCCCCCTGGACAATTCCCCCCCGAAA
>JAQFXW010003414.1:0-11929 GCA_034693945.1 Dendrobaena attemsi
TGAATATTTCATTCTCTATTGTTAAAATTTGACAAAATAGAATGAATGCAGTAAAGAAAACTTGAAGCACACAGAACAACGCACAGAGTATATTAAATGCAAGACACTAAATTGAACTAACCTAATTAAACTTATTAAAAAATGTTCTTAAATTTAATTCAAAATATGAAAGATTTAAGAAAATAATAATATATCACCTTATACTTATCTTAACAATGAAGGCAGCAAAATTCATTCCAGTGTTGCATTTCACCCACTTTAATAATTTTCCAGTTAACAATTTTATGTTTTATAATTCAATTGCACTGGACTAGACAAAAGAAATTCTACAGCTCTCCTTTAACAAATTGCAGCAACGCATGTACATTCTGAACAAATTAAACACGACATACAACATTGTCTACGACAACGAAACTAACGGGACAGATAAGTAATGTACAAAGCGAACATTAAAATTACAATCTGCAATGACATCTAATGTACTGAACACATATTGACTACAAGCGATGCAAGAGTCATCAACAAGAGCAGAAAATTATCATAAAGAGACCAGCATCAGTTTACAAATCCAAAGCAACAATTTTCCTCCTATGAAATGAATTCTAATCACAATGTATTTGCAGGTAATAAAACAACCTACTTTTACCACCTGCAATTCTTAGAACACTTTCTAGATAGATAACTTGACTCAAGCCAAAATAACAATGTTCAAGTTTCTTCAAGTACGTTCTTCTAAGGACACAGAATGTTTAGCACAGAGATGACTGAGCTAGCTAACCCAATTCTCTGTTCTACTACAACTACGCTAGCTTGTAATAAAAAAATAATGACTATCCTTATATTAACAGCACAAATATTAGACACATGTCACTATAATTAATAATATAAATGATAATTCTAAAATTTATCAATACCACTGCTACAACTATTAAAACAGTAATAAAACATTACAATAATAGCAATAATTTACCTGTTATACTGATGCAAGTTCGATGGATTATTGCTAACTTGGACATAAATTATGGTTAGGTATATGGTATAGGGTGGATTTTATGGTGACCCGTCCTTTGCGCGCAAGACAATTGCGCGCCGACGAAAGCGCGCCGACGAAAGCGCGCACCGTCACCTACGCTCAAGACACATGCGCGCCGACATAAGCGCGCTGAATGCAAGTACTGAGATCAACACGATACGACATATTTAAAGTTATATCATAGCTGCAAGATAGATCCGTTGCCGCACTGTATACACTGATTGAGACTATACCTGGCGCACTGTATACACTGATTGAGACTTTACACTGCCGCACTGTATACACTGATTGAGACTATACACTGCCGCACTGTATACACTGATTGAGACTATACACTGCCGCACTGTATACACTGATTGAGACTATACACTGCCGCACTGTATACACTGATTGAGACTATACCTCCCCTCTGTATTCGGCGGCAATCTTTAATTCAAGAGCTTTGTTTATATTTTAACTTTAACACAGCGTAGCGAGAGTCCAGTCAGCGCGCGCGCTTTTGTCGGCGCGCATACGACGGGGTCGTTTCTATTGCGCGCAATTGTCGGCGCGCTTTGGTCGGCGCGCTTTGGTCGGCGCGCAATTGTCTTGCGCGCAAAGGACGGGGTGCCCTTATGAATATTACCTAAATGTTAAATGGTGACCACTGACCAATTCGGAACAGATTTGTCAACAGGAAATTCCACAGACGTATGTTAGGCTCATTTGTCAACAGGAAATTCCACAGACATATGTTAGGCTCGTGATGAAGAATCGGTCAATGTAGCTGCCAATTAGTTTGTCTTCTAATACTTAAGCCTTTAACACAGCATTATGTAGATATAAATCATCACAATGATCACAGCTACCTTTTGTTTCAAAGGTGTGATATTTGAAGTGTTAATGTGTGAGAGGCTAAGAGCGCATTGAAGAGTTAGTGCTAAGATAAGTTATGGTACGATTGGTGGTTTGTCTTGTGTCCCAGCTTATTATTAACTGCATGAAATTTCATTATTAGACTGCTGTGAAATTAAAAGATAGGAGCTAGAAGTTCTGCAACAAATGTGAATGTGTTATAATTTTGCGTTTGGTATTCAAATCTAACTTTGCAGTGTTATTGGATTGAAAACTAGCAGCATTTTTTGTTGAATGATCTTTGTCATAGTTTGAAAGTTTTCACCTGATATGTTTGACGTGTTTATAGAGCCTTTTTAACATTATGCAGGCATCATCAGCAAAATTGTTTATGCAACTTTACACATGTTGTAATTAGGGACGAGCCGATTGGAAATTTTCCACAGAGTACCGATTCTGAGTAGTTAGTTGGATGTACATACAATTTGCGGATCCGAGTATCAACTGAATATCAAATGTTCCATTTGCGAAGCTTCACATTTTCATGTAAACTGTGTTTTACCGACCAATTCTGTGTTTTACTCTTGAGAATTCGACACCCCTGTTTGACCATTGCAGCAATATCTACCGCTACCCTCGATGACTGCCATTTCACTTTCTTAAGAGCTATATACCTGGCACAGTAGATAAAAGCACCTGCATCCCAGTGTCGGCACAGAGGTGGCCTTGGCCTGTATAAAGTCATAGGCCTGCAGTCGCACGTTTTTCTGACCGTCCAATCCGACACCATATGTATTGTATCATTTGTATGTGTGTCTAACATTGGTTATAGCTACCATGGTTGTAATAAATCCGAGCAAATTTTTGTCTCCGACGGCAACAGCCTCTGTTGTCATAAGCTGTTGTTAAACTGCTGAAACTACTGCTAGTTTAACAAAGAATTTTAATATTTTCAACTGTTTGTGTATAACATTTGCCGAGGCGAGTATTCCAGAGAGGCGGGACATCCCTAGTTATAATATGCGGCATGTGATAAAATTTGCTCATATTTATAAACTTTGCTCATTATCATAAATTTGAAATCGATATTACTGCTTAGAAATGTTAAATACTGATATTTATTTGCATAGGACAATGCGAAAGAAGCTTGTGGTCATTGTAAGCAGTTTACTTGAGTTTAAACAGGTGTACAGTTTGGCAATAAAACATATTTATTGCAAGATTAAATTTGCTGTTTCAAATGGCATTTGTCAGTGTATTATTTTTGTTTATAATATTAGTAATGATTTTAGCCCCTGCGACGTTTGTTGTTAACAGGAACACAGGATGGAGATTGATGCACGAGCAGGTACGTTCCAAGCATTTGAGATGTTTGGCCATCAACTGCTGCAAAATAACCACTATGCTAGTGATGAAGTGCGCAACAAACTGGACGATCTGGCTGAAGCAAGACAGAATCTAGAGAAGTAAATCTGCTTTCTTGTACTAATATATATATATATATATATATGTTATATAATGCCATAAGTCTTTAGTAATTAACAATTAAAGCAGTAACAATTGATCTGAAAGTTTGGTATTGCCTTGATCTGTGATTGCTTTTTTGCAGGTGTTGCAAGAATGCCTTGTTAACATGTTCGAATGGCCTTGACTTTCGATGTTTTGTTGGCATATAATAGTAATGCTTGTGAATAATTATATATCTGTTCCAGATTTTGCCCTAAAAGAAGCTATGATTTTTCAAATGTTTTAGAGCTTGGATTGCTCGCCGTGCTAAACTGGACCAGTGCTTTGAGCTACAGCTGTTCAACCGTGACTGTGAGCAGGCCGAGACCTGGATGGCTGCACGTGAGGCATCACTTGAGGACAGTGTTGATGGAGCTGGTGATAGCGTGGAGGCACTGTTGAAGAAACACGAAGACTTTGATCGTGCTATTACCTCACAGGAAGAGAAAATTTCAGGTCTGAAATTATTTGCCGATCAACTAATCACTGGTGACCACTATGACACTCCTGGAATAGAAAAACGAAGGGATGAGGTGCTTGAGAGATGGCGCAAACTTAAGGATAACCTGCTTGAAAATCGTGCTAAGCTGGGTGAAGCACAGTCGCTGCAGCAGTTTTCAAGGGACGTTGACGAAATGGAGATCTGGATAACTGAGAAGCTGCAAACTGCTCTAGATGAATCCTATAAAGATCCTTCTAACATCCAGGTATACATTATGCTTTCTAAATAAGTTGCTAACTTGTAGAATTGTTTCAAAACTTATTTAATCTTTGTAGAGGACGAAGTAGCCTAGTTCATCAGATGTTTATATATATTTATAATATATATTTGTATTGCCCTGTAATAATTGAATAATGCAGCCAGCTTTAGTTGAGCTCTAACAGAAACTAGAGAACTGACAAATAAAACAGAATCATGAACTAGCTTCCAAATTTTGGACCAACTGTTGTGAGCAGTCGACAATTCAATACAGTTTCTGGGCTAAGCACACAACCTTGGACCAGTGTATTCATTGATGGAGCTATTTGCTGGATAGCCAAGCGGTAACCAAGGAACAAAGATTGTCAACTGAGGCAAAAGCAATGTCTCATGAGATTTTAGAATTCTTTGCTCAGTTGATTGCCATACCAGTGTAATACATGCAATATTGATGTACTAGGTTGACATTGTGGTTTTTGTTATGAATTTTTGTAGTTTGTGCGAATCTCATTGTTGGATTTATAATTGTTGAGATCTGTACGTAATACTTATTGCTTAATCCTTTTAACCTTTGATACTGATAGCGGTGTCTGTTAGTTATTATGATTCAGTAAAGGTTTTCACTATTCTGATGGTTATTGATATCTTATTCATTCATTGATTCATTCATACATTCTGGACTTTGATAGGCAAAGCATCAGAAGCATCAAGCCTTTGAGTCTGAACTGGCTGCCAATGCTGATAGAATCCAGGCTGTTCTTAAGATGGGAGAGAGTAAGTAAATGTTAAAATAAAGTAAATATTCCTCTGCAGTTAACTCTTACACAATACACAGCCATTGTTGATAACAGATGCATGTGCAAAAACCCACTCTCTAGCATATAATTATCTATATCTAACATTTTATGTATCTGCATTCTGCAAGCTAGATGAAACATTGCACAGTCTGAAAATTCTGGTACAAGGTTTTTCCAAATAGTTTGACAAAGTTCACACAACTTGACTGGTGTATTTTTTAAACAATCATATTGCAAATATTAAAGTATCATAGTCTAGGATTTAAATTTTTAATAAGCACATCGGTACGTGTGACCTGCTGTACAAGTAAGAAATTTTGAAGCTTTTATTGCTTTCAGAAGTATTATATATTTATTAGCACATTTGACCAGTTTGACTTCTTTGAAAATAATTCAGATTGGCCTCTAACTTGTAAATTTTGCAGAACTGATAGACAAAGAGCAGTGTGCTGGATCTGAGGATGCAGTTAGAGACAGAATCAACAAGTTACTGGATGAGTGGACCTATCTTACTAGGAAGTCATCTGAGAAAGGTGAAAAACTGAAGGAAGCCAATCGTCAAAGAATGTATACTGCTGCAGTCAAGGATCTGGAATTCTGGCTAGGAGAGGTCTGTGTGAATGTATTTATGTTTAAGTTTAAATTATTTCAGTTCTTAAATTTCTTTATGTATTTTTTTTATATGATTATGTTCTGGGATGTTGAAAGTAAATTTGTTTGATGCTGTTGACTAGGTAATGAACCTGCCATTCAGTGTTTAACAATTATTGCTACATTAGTTTTGCATTTACAGAATTATTACATCGGCAGAAATATTACAGAATCACATAAACTGCTCTTGTGAAGTTCTCTTAGGTTACAAATGGCCGTGAATGCATAGTTGCATACATACATTGCATTTATTGCATGTTATAAATTTTCTAAATTATTCAGCTTTATATAAGAACCATAAAGTATTGTGTTCCATGTTTGCTAATCGCTTATTTCAGTCGAGTGTGTTTTGAGTAGTGTCTAAATAGTATTAAAATATAGATCAGTTTATTTTTGTCGATTTCTAGCAAAATATTTTTCTTTGTGTGTTGGATTCATGTCTTCATTTTGCATGACTAAAATGCCAGTAAAATAATGATTATATGCATGATTTAGGTGGAGCATATGCTGGAAGCAGAAGATTATGGAAAGGACTTGGCAACCGTGCAGAACCTGGTACAGAAGCATAAGCTGTTGGAAGCAGACATTCAGACTCATGATGATCGCGTTAAGGACCTCAATGACCGTGCTGATGTCTTTATCGATACTGGCATCTGGGATACTGAAAATATCAAGGAAAAGAAGCAGTCTATCAATGAGAGATATGAAAGGTGACCCTTTGCCTGATTTTGCAGAAATAGATCTTAACATAAGGTCTAACTTTACTGCTTTCCTTAAAGCAATGAGCTTTATAATGTTTTAAAAAAATATTGCAAAGATATAGATGTTACCTTATGTAAAATTCGGCTGTGGTGTAGCTTTGTAAAACTGAACTTTGCTTTACAGATTTCTTTGTTAGTTAATGATGGTTTGTTGTTGTTACAGGGTTAAAACTTTGGCAGCTCACCGTCGAGCTCGTCTCAATGAAGCCCAAACGCTGCACCAGTTTTTCAGAGACATTGATGATGAAGAGGCATGGATCAAGTATGTTGTTTGCCTATGTGTTTCTGATAGGAAATAAATGCATGCATTCTACCTTTTGAATTCATTTGGAATTATTTGAACGAATTTAGCTTTGGAATTGATTGCTTATTTGAACGGATAATTTGACAGATTTATCGCAATAAGTCAGTTATTTGAATGCTGTGTTGACATGATTTGAGTTGACTCATTAAGTGATTACATTGAACTCATTTTATAGAGAGAAGAAGCTGCTGGTTGGTTCTGATGACTATGGTCGTGATCTGACTGGAGTGCAGAATCTTCGCAAGAAGCACAAGAGACTTGAGGCTGAATTATCTAGCCACGAACCAGCCATTCAGGTCAGTGTTTATCTTAGTTCATCTTCTGATTGTCTTACAAATAGAATGCTGTTGAAATAATGCACAAATCATGAATTATTGGTCTGCTAGAGTCTGTTCACAATTTAATCAAACCAGATGATTAGTCTGTAAGGCAATAAATTAATTTTATTTCTATCTTGCCAGCTTGAATAATGAATGTATCATGGTTGTGAATTTCTTTAATGCTTCTGAATTGCATGCAGTATATGTGGTTTTGTATGCATTTTCAGTCTGTACAGGACACTGGCGAGAAGCTGATGGCTGAATCGAACCTGTTGACTGATGAAATCCAGAATCGTCTTCAGCAGCTGGCCAAGAACTGGGACGAGCTGCGCCGAATGGCTGCTAACCGAGGACAGAAATTGGATGAATCGCTTGCTTTCCAACAGTTTGCTGCCAGCATTGAGGAGGAAGAAGCGTGGATCATGGAAAAACAGCATCTGCTGTCCGGCGATGACTACGGCGACACTCTGGCTGCTGTACAAGGCCTGCTGAAAAAGCACAATGCATTTGAAACAGACTTCAAGGTCCACGAAGATCGCTGCACAGAAATAACGAAGGAAGGAGAAAAGTTGATTGATGAGGTTTGTCACTGAATTGTTTTGATATGTTTACTTTAACTGCAGTTTTCATTTAATATTTTTTCCACCAAGAGCTTGGCTAAACATTTGAAAGATTGTTATTTTTAGCTATATTGAAATATTTTTACATACCTATTAGATAAAGTTGTGTTGTAATCACTGAGAAAGGGATTTTGCACATGAGATTATATTTGGAAGATGTGTGAAAACCAGCAACATGATGTTTTTATTGATTTTTTATATAGTGTGTGTTAATGTTGCTTTTTAAAGTCTTGAACAGCTGCACCAGTTCTATGATACTTAATAATGTAAGATACTTGCTGATAGGCCATTGAATAAGTATCATGCGGCAAATCTCTTTCAGTGATGCCCAGTTCAAAGTCGTTGTTTCTGCTTATGTTAGGGAAATCACAATGCTGACAACATACGTCAACGCTGCCAGCTGTTGAAAGATAAGCTGAACTCCTTGAAGCAAGCTGCTGACCAACGCAGAGCCCGACTAGTGGATAATTCCGCCTTCCTTCAGTTCATCTGGAAGACTGATGTGGTAGAAAGTTGGATTGGTCAGTAGTGCATTACTCTAGCTCTTGCCATGTCATCATTCTGTGTTTATTTGCCAAATTTTTCTCAGAGTTGGTGCTGAATAAAGGGAAATTGTTGGATAGGCATTCTGTCCCATTTGCACTTGTAGAGTGGTGTGTCCTAGGTTTCGGAAGACAGCTCCCAACGACTGTTAACATTAATTTGTGATTTTTGTTAGCGAACCTATATTAAACATATTATTTCTGCTGAATGCTGATGATTCAGTCGTTACATATGAAATGTTTCTCGTCTGTGACAGTGGCTTTTATTAATGGCTTAAAACATGCTGATGTGTGAGCATGTCATTATTCAAAGATATTCATACCAGCATTCTAATTATACGAATTTGTTTATCATATTCAGTGGACAAAGAGGCACAGGTTCGCTCAGAAGATTATGGACGTGATCTGTCTTCTGTTCAGACTCTGCTAACGAAACAGGTATTTCTGAGATTTTTTCGTCTGTGATTTATTTCACTGGTTGTGTGAAGGGTTTTATTAGAAACATTGAATTTCTCAGCTTAGGCTTCTTTCTCAATTCGATTTATTTCTCAAATTAGATTCATAAAGATTCCTCTCTCATTGAGTTAAACAAATAATTGTTGCTGTCTTTGAATCCTTGTAGGAAACTTTCGATGCAGGACTCCAAGCTTTCGAGAAGGAAGGTATTCAGACCATAACGGCTCTCAAAGACCAGCTGGTTGCATCACGTCATTCCCAGACACCAGCTATTGAGAAACGTTACAATGATGTCATTTCCAGGTTGGTCTTGTTGATACTAACTTGCAAGAAAATTGAAAAGGATGGTTTCAAGTTTTTGTGTAGTTTCAGATTTATTGTATATGCTGATGTAGTAATTTGTGTACCTGTTCAATTGCTGCAGATTGTTTCTGTGCATTTATTTCTGTGATATAGTACTGCTTTTAGCTATGCTCGATGGTCGTGCATCACTGTTCTACCATGAATGGCAGTGCATATTTTCTGCTTAATGCTGTTTTGCAGGTGGCAGAGACTGTTAGCTGACTCTGATGCTCGCAAACAGAGACTTCTTCGTCTTCAGGAACAGTATCGTCAGGTCGAAGACCTATACCTGACATTTGCAAAGAAAGCTTCAGCCTTCAACTCGTGGTTCGAAAATGCTGAGGAGGATCTTACAGACCCAGTCAGATGCAACTCTGTGGAAGAGATCAAGGTAAGCATCTCTGATTTCCATGTTGTGGAGAGAGATAGCTGCCGCCATCTGCCAAATATTCATTGAGCAGTGCGCACTTGCCTCCAAAAGACAAACAAGAATTCTTTACAGAGACTAGGCTTCTTCTCCCCATGAATTGATTCCTTCTCACTTCCTCTCTAACTTTGACCTATACTAAATTTCCTGGATAACTGGTTTTCTACTGGTATTGGTCTGTACTTGTATGTGGTTTGAATTGATTCAATAAATTTGATTTGATTTTTTTTTATTTGATTGTCAATGCTAACATTTGCCAAACAGTAGATTTAGTCTAAAATCGTAGCTAAAACAATTTTGTTATTGTTCCAAGAAAAATCTGCTGTGCTCATGAGTTAAAGTTAGAATTATATTTATTATTGTTCTTCCATTGCCTCCATCAGGCATGCGCCGACGATGAGGCCTCGTTTTTGAGGTTCCTTGGTCCTAAATGCGGGTGGTGACTATTTCTCTCTCGGCAGGGTAAGGAAGCCGGTGGACCTATTTAATGGCCTCTTTCGCCCTTGGGTGTCCTTTCAACACCTGCTTCCTGCGTTAGCCAGCACTTTAGTTTCCCTGGTGAGCCAGTCCAACTTGCGTAGCGCCCTAGGTGGTTCTTGGGCCAAAGCCTTCTCCACTGATGGCCTAGCCTCACCAGGCAATCCTTTACTTGTCTGTTCACCCTCCCACCACGATTAGCAGCAGGCAAGACTTCTGCAGAGATATTTGTTATTAACGTGCATTGAGTAAACTTGTATTAGTATTGTGCATTTTTTGGTTGCAAAATACATAACCATTTATAAATTAAGGACAGTAATTATGCCTACCATGTTTTAGCTTAGTGAAAGAATATTTTCAGGTGTTCAAACAATATTTTTAGTTATTCTCAGCATATATACTGCTGTACTTACAGCCTGGTTATATGCCATTTCAATTGCTTTTGATAAGACAACTTTACATTGTTATATTTTTGCTAGACCCTTCGTGAAGCTCATGACCAGTTCAAGGCTTCACTGAGTGCAGCAGAAGCAGACTTCAACCAGCTGGCTCAGCTGGACAAGCAGATCAAAAGCTTCAATGTCGGACCCAACCCATACACCTGGTTCACAATGGAAGCCCTTGAAGATACCTGGAGGAACTTACAGAAGATTATCAGGGTTTGCTGCTTATCCTTATCCTGTTTGATTTGAATTGAAGTTGGTCACTTCTTAAAGACTTCTTGAGGAATATATAATTTATGATTCACAGGTACTTCAATTTGTTTGTCTAGAACTAAGAACAGAGGCTTCAAAATATCTAGGCTGAAATTGGGCTGAGCATTTGGTTGGTTGTCATGTAGAGTGAGCTGGCATTCAGTACAAGTTAGTCGTATGTAGCCAATAGTAATTATAATAACTGTGCTACAGCAGCTGTAGAATATTGAATTATTCTCTCGCTGACGGTTATATTGGATTTGAATTGAATAGATGATCAGTTGTTTTGATTGAATATTATACGTGTTTGTGCAGGAGCGTGACGATGAGCTGGCAGCGGAACAGAAGCGCCAAGAAGAGAACGATATTTACCGAAAACAGTTTGCCACAGCTGCCAACGCATTCCATAACTGGCTTACGGAAACTAGGTAACTTAGTGTCTGTCTTGCTTGTAGTCGCTGTTTAAACTATATTTGAATTTTTTGGAATAGGTTTGGTCTTGAAGTGCAAAGCATTTAAGATGTTATGTTGATATTTTACATCCATAACTGCTTCAGAAGTATGTACTAAAGCAGCAGAAAGTTAAAGTTAAGTTGTAATGTTGGGTTTTTGTTTTTGATCTTCACCCAACTCAACTAATCCCATGAGCAATTGAGCACGGACAGTGAACAACACTCAAGAAATTGAGCCACTTGTCATTCTTTTTTGGTACTTTTTGCTGCTTGACGATCAGAGTCGGCGTAATCGGCACAATTTAAGCATTGGACGCACTAGTGAAATGCAAACAGATTTCGTTGGGGGCTCTGTGGATTGCAGCAAGCCGTGTTGCCAGAGAAATGCTTTGTAAATTGCTAGGTAATCCCACCAGAATGAAATCTATTTGTATTTGCAGTTTGTATGAACTAGGATATTTATGTAGGATGACTTAACTCATCTGAGATACTGAAGATGTGCTGGATGTGTAACAGAACAAAAGAACTAGGATATTTATGTTGGATGACTTAACTCATCTGAGATACTGTGTTTAGTTTAGCTGTGCTGGATGTGTAACAGAACTAAAGAGGTACAAAACTAAAGGTGTATGGTGCTATTGGTGAGCTGTCTTGGCAGTGAAACAAGAGTCTTAAGTTTGGAAATAAATGTTGGGTGTGCCCTACTCGTTAATTTCTTCAGTTCTCGTAACTACAACAGAATGCAGATGTTTACTGGTTAGCCTACTTGACTGTGGGCCGAATGTTAAATTCTAGACAGAGCAGAAATTGTTGTGGAGATTTAAACTCTGCATTGGCACGGTCTGAAAGACTTCATTTCTGTGGTTGCCTCTTATTCTAGCTTTTGAGGAATGTTCTTTATCTGCTCCAAAAACAAATCGGCTGAAAAACAAGTTTTAACACGTTCCCCGCGAAGCCAAATATCTTACATACGCTAGAGAATCTAACTGACCATTCGATGACCCATTCGATG
>JAQFXW010003415.1:0-11929 GCA_034693945.1 Dendrobaena attemsi
CCCCCCCCTGTTTTCCACTGGGCGCACTTGCGCCCGCTGGGTGTAGGGATAGAAGCCCCTGATTGTGTTCGTCTTTACTGAATATGATATTCGTTGGAATTTTTCGTTAATATTCGTGAATATTTAATAATCGTAATATTCGAATACTCGTTCTATGAGACGAAAAGACACAGACAGATAGAAGTAGAGAAAGTGATAAAAGGACAGAGACAGACGGTTACAAAATGATGGTCAAGCCATCGATAATAATTACTTGTTCTACTATTATAACACAAGAGCAGAACAGTGTTGCCACTCGAGAAAAATAAGAAACCCAAGTTTGACCACTAAGAAAACCCAAGAAAATCCAAGTTCCGATTTTTCAGGAAATCTGTTAAATTTCACCATTTTTCCAATTTTAAGTCGACAGTGAGTAAAAATAACTGATAACTTTTTAATCCTTAATTGTATTATTCATTTTTCCTCCGCATATGCATATATCACTCCATTTTTCATTCCCATATGCATAGTCTATTTCGCGTCTCATTTGCTTCAATGACAGGGCCGATTGTTGTTAAATAGCCTATTTACTCATTAGTTCAGCCTAATTTTGTTCTTTACTGATTATTCTAAAAAAAGAAGATCCTAAGGAAAAAACCTCATTTCCCAAGTTCAGATGAAAAAACCTAAGATCTTGGGAAAACCCAAGGATTGCTAGCGCTGGAGCACATGGCTTTCAAAGGTACATTAAATAATCCGATACGTGTACAGCATTATCAGAGCGATCTTTCTGGATGATAGAGGTGTTTATACCAGATAATTTTTATATACTATTAGGCTTATATAATAGTAAACAATAAAAGACATCAGCTCTCCAAATATCCCATTATATGAAATCATATAACCTAAGTATAATACATAATAATTTATTTATTTATTTACTTACGCATTTCTATACCGCCCCTTCAAGTTCACTGCTACTCAGAGACGGTCCCGACTACAGCCCAAGGGAGTTACGGAGTTTTCACGCCGAAGCGCCACGAGCAACTGTAGGTGAAGGACTTGCTCTAGGTCCCTAATTATTATATACAAGCCTAAATTTGTGTATATTTGTATGCACATGTTCTAAATTGTTCATGAGTCTGTATGCATGTAATTTTTATATAATTAATTAATGGCCTGGTCATGTTCATGCATATTATTGTCTATGTATAAGGCATAGGCTAAAGCATCGGTATAGGCCTATCTAGATGACAATAAATTTATTTGATTTGAATTGAATTGAATTGAATGACATCTATAGCATTATTATTATAAGTATAGAAGAGGCTGAAGAGCCTATGTAATACACGTATATGTACAATTGCATATAACATACCCGGTAATTGTATAATATGTAATATGATAGAGGTAGAGCTGTTTTGGGTCAAGCTCCGAGCTACCTCTGTGATCTGATTCAGCGACCTAAATTTCGGCTATACCTCTGATCACCCACTCCGTTCTCTAGGCCGTTTTGATCTTCTGGTGTCTCGTTTTCGAACTGCTACTTCCCAACATTGTGCCTATGCATCTGTTGGTTCACTGCTGTGGAATGACCTTCCTCCATTGACTCGTTCTGCGATCTTAACTGGCAGTACTACTGTTGCTGCCGGTCGTCTTAAAACTTGTCTTTTCTCACGGGGTCCAACGCACTAGCGCCTCTGATTAGGTTGTACTGAAAGAAGTGCTTTATAATCTATGAATAGAATCGTTGCTATTGAACAAGTTCAGTCTGATTGCCTATCTTTGGTCATTCCTTAGGGCTTAGGCTTAGAATATATAAATATGTTTGGAGGGAATTTCTCTCTTCAGCCTTCTTATCAGTTCTACCAGATCTGTTTTTACCTGCCAATAGTGTTGTATCATCTGCATATCTCAAATTATTTAGTATTTCAAGCGCAACAAAAGTTACAGCACTTTTAGTGAATCCACCCACTGTATTCTAACAATTCAATAAAGTGTAATGCAACAAATTTACAAGAAAATGTACTGTAACTTTTGTTGCATTTGAAATATTTTGGTGGAATTTGGTCGTTAGATGTACAATGTAAATATGAATTACCTTTACGCCTGTATAATTTCATTAAAAAGAGTTTTACTTTTGTCAAAAATATTAGCAAAAAAGCTGTTAAACGCTTTTGAACCGTCAAAAAATAGTGGGTGACATTACTAAAAGTTTAATAACTTCGCTCTGTCTGGAATATTTTTGTGACATTTGGCAGTTATATGTAAATATGAATTGCCTGTCGGTCTGTAAAATTTTCTTAAAGAATTCTCACTTTGACAAAAGTATTGGCAATAAACGTAGGGGGATCATTTTTTATGAAACACCCTGTGCTTTGACCGGATGGATTCTGCTCTATTTACGCATTCTGGAGCAGTGTTTTCCATTGTCCTACCTTTTAGAGACAGTGCATATGCCCAGCGACGCAACTAGGAATTTTTGTTTAGGGGGGCTTAAGTCGAGTTAAGCCTTGAACATGGTCCCTAACGACTAGGGGGTCTGGGGGAGCGTCGTAACATTTTGGTAACTTGATGTCAAGTGGAGTACATTCTGGGCTTCATTTGATACTTCCAATTTTTCAATGCAGATTTTGAACCTCCAAGTCTCCAACTACGACTTGACGTGACTGTGTGTGTAACTTGACTGTGTGTGTGCACACTTGCACAACTGTATATAAGTATGAATTACATGATTAATTGCTCATTTTTTAAGTGGGATGAAAATAAAAACTGACTTATTTTGGGGTTTTGCTCATGTGACTGTAGCCAGGCCTACACCGCTTGAGAAAATGAATCATTTTGTTTCAGGATATTTTTTATCTCCAGGGTAGAATGGCAATTTTTTTGCTGATTGTGCTTTACAATGACAACTAAGCCTGTTCTCAAAGATTAGATCATTTGTTTTTGTTAGTAAGACTTCTCTTTTTAAGACAGATTTTGATTTGTCTTCTATCCATCTTATGTTTCAGTTGATTGCTGCTGTACTATTTAAGTTGTTTGACAACGGAGGCCAAGTGGTGCAACGGTTGTCATGGACGGTGGAGGGACAAGCACGGACGATGTCCAGTCTTGCCTCGTCCCGATGGATGATTTGTCGCAGGTAATTTGAGGGAAGGAGACATTCCATAGATTCCATAGAATCACGATTCATCCTTCTTGGTGTTCGTTTGGCTTCTATTGAACCTACTCCTTGTTGCTACTCTCACTGACAATGACTATTTTTCTGTGAAAGGCCTTATTATATACATGTATAATTATATATGAAAATTTATAAATATTGTAAAACTTATTACCAAATTTAAAAGTGTTGTAAATTAGCAAGTTTGACGGGATTTCAGTAATTGATGAGTGTGCTTCCAAGTTAATTTTGTTGGTTTCAAGGTTTCATTGAGTTAAAAATGACTGCACTTTTTCTACATTCTCTGCTTAAAAGCTATAGATGGGCTGTTTGATAGCGGAATCATTCGTTCTTTTAGAGTTTCCATTTGTTCACTGCAGTTAACTACTGTCTGCTATGTGGGTTTCTGTGTGTACATCTACTATCTTTTGTTTTCAGTGAACAATAAAGATTTATAGATTTTATTTTAATTTAAATTACTCTGTGTATATGCCTGAATTAGATATTTTACAATCTGTTTTGCTATTCCATTTCCTTTGATTTGATATTGTATTGTTTTCTTTAGGAGCCATCCCCACCTGGACCAACAGAACACGAAACCGACTTCACAAGACTGACTTCGGCGGAGAATGAAGAGATGCGAGATTTCCTAGACTCAGCCGCTCGTCAGTCGGTCGATAAATTCGATCTACGCGAGGGATTCTATTCTGACTCACAGCCTGCTGCTTCCTGGCATTGTCTTTCAGAAGACGACGTTACAGGTGATGCTGCCTCTCTTTGTCTTCATGCAGCCATTCTTCATCTACGTTAGCAGTCATTTGATAGATGACATTTTGTCATTTTGCTTTGGGCATACCTGTATCATGCATCATGTACTTATAATTATATAATGTAATATGTATAATTGTTATATGTGGGGCTTGGTGGTGTAGTGGGATAGTCAAAGTCTCGTGGCTGGGTTCAATTCAGACCAAAGCCACTGCGTAGGAACCTTGAGCAAGTCCTTCACTCACAATTACTTGAGGCACTTCGACGTATTGACTCAGACACACCTTTCGTAGTGTAGTGGGGACCGTGTCTGCGTAGTAGTGGACTTGAAGAGGCGGTATAGAAATATATGAATAAATAAAATAATAATAAATCATATACTCATTTAATCAATTGATCAAGCAGGCAGAATACGGTGCTTGCTACAGAGTGTTTATTGGCGCTATAATAATTTTATTTAATGACACAGTGTCTCTGTTTTTTTTTTACTAAACTCAGTACAACTGAGGTGCAAGCAACTGGCACCTTCGTTTTCTTCACCGACCTTGATCCACAGTATGACCTGATGATCTTGGTTGTGATTTCTAATGCTGCAGGTCATCAATCGATGAGTAAAATCGATTTCTCTTTACATTTTTTGCTGTTTTGTTTACCTCTTTGGCATTATTAGAAGATAATTGTTAGCTTTTGAAGAACATGGTTTTGCAACAGAATGCTTCATATACGAATACCCTAATCAACCCAAGTTGATTACAGATATACAGGCAATTGTGAAATTCAGATGTGACTGGACTATGCGTTTTTTTTAGCTCACCATCGAATGGGAGTTTTCCCGCATACGTGGCAGCCGTTGAGCTCTCTGGATCCCTTGATGGAACGACATCGATCCAGTCATAAGTCCTCTCCCCGACATGCGGAAAATACCTCATCAACACCTTCTGCTCACTACAAATCAGAAGTTTGTATTGTCGCAGTTAACCTAGAATATATCTCTTTGTGCTCTGATTTAATAATTGCTTTCTGTGAGTTTCTCTCCATAATTCTCCAAGCTCAGCTTTCTATTTGCTGGGTGTAGATCACTGTAGATGTAACAATTGGTCATCTGCGTTTCATAATTTCATTATGCTGCTACATATGTTGGGCGTGGTGGTGCAGTGGGATAGTCGCCTCCTTGCGTTCGAAAGATCACGAGTGATTCAGACTCAAGCCACACGTAGGGGCCTCGAGCAAGTCTTTCACTCACAATTGCTCATAGCGTGGTGCTTGGGATTGTAAACTTTGACACAGTTGGAGACCGCCTCTGAGTAGTAGTGGACTTGAAGGGGCGGTATAGATATGTGTGAATAAAATAAAAATATATGAAATTAATTTAAGTTATGTGTCCGCTTTCTCTTTGTGTGTTCAGGTGTGGCATGGATAATGTTGTTTCTGATGTTTAATGTAGTATATACAGTTATACATCTGGTAATAGCATTTTTCTGAGAGAATTTCAAATATGATGTTTGCTAGCTAATATAATATAGTCATGGTTTTGGTAGAATTCACAATGGAAGGTGAAAATCTTAACCTCTGCAGAATTGTAGTCTCTATAAATGGCACACTCAGTTTTATAGTGAATGAGTTCTTTAATAATAGAAAATAGCATTGAATTTTTGAATAATTTCCTGTAAGTTATTTGGGAGGTTGATTCTCAAGCTTTCAGGTTAGATGGTAAATTGTTTTGATGAGCAAAGACATAATTGATGCAATTTTCTACGATGATTAATGAATGAAGTCCAGCTTGATGAAAATTGAAGAATTTGACATCAATTGCAATGAAACTTCTTCAGATTTACATATGCATTCAAGACTTTTATTCATATGAGACGTTGTTTTTGCGCATTTCACCATGGTTTTCAATGCACAATATCTTCTAAATCTTGTTTTCGTTAATCTGTCATGCTCCTGTTGTTCATTTAAATTTGATCAGGCTTCCGGTGAAAAAGTTACAGATATTGGAAGAGGTCTCGCAACGCTGGACAAGTCGCGCAGTTGCGACGTAGTTCTTGATGAATCATCATTCTCTCCTGCATCAGATTTCATAAACAAGGATTCCGTTTCTAACAGTGCTGTTGTGCAAGATGTTTTTGGTGGCAGCAAGCAAAAATTAGATGATTTTGATAATGACGAATCTATTCGTCTTGACGATGATGCGTTCTCTGTTCGGTCTCCCCTGATCGGTAATGCTAGTCGAGAACAAATACCTGTGATCCATAAAAATCAAACGCCGCTAATATCGATTGGAGAGTATTTTCCAAAATCAGCGACTGGTGATGTCGACTCTCCTCGAATCTCAAAAACCGAAAACGTTCCGGGAGAGAACGAGTCTGCTCGACCAAAGGTTTCTTTCATTCTTGGTAAGTTTGTTTGGAAACATGTATAATTGTATATGTAAAAAAATTGTTTGAATTGATAAAAATAACTGTTGTGTGTTCACATTCTGACTGACAGATTGCGGTATGATTGCAATTATAGTATTGACGGATGAACACGAGTTATTGCAGGAGTGACTGACCCCTACCAAGCGAGGGATTAATCCAAGCCTGTGGGAGAGCGAGAGGAGAGAGAATTTAACCTTTTGGCAGCCATCAAGTCTACATCTTGAGTTTACAGACCCTAAGGTTGAGTAAAACTGTAAGAAGGTTGCCGGAAACGAACTGGTTAATGGTGACATAAGGCTCGAATTATAAATATCGCCTATAGAGATTCATCATTTTACAGAAAAGAAGTCTTTGAAATATAATGTGCCTTCCTTTTAACTCGCACTGTCCACATATATTTCCAATTTAGTATTCTGACATTAAACCAAGTAACTCAATTACAAACTGGTGAATTCCTGTATCTTTTTAACTAAAACAACCTTATCTAATATTAATCACTGCTTTGCTGGATTTTTTTTTTTTTTTGATTGTAAGATCAGGATATGAAAGTGTAATAATTATGATAAATAATTGTATGCTGTACTCCTTTATGTAACTGTAGGTGACCCATTCTAGTTGGATTATAGCCATTTTGGGTCTTCTTGTTGGCTGTCAGCGATGACAAATCTGCTTAACCATGCTTGTTTATTGATGTCTTGTCTTGTTCTTGTCCAATAAACAATCATTGAATTGAAATAAATTGAAAGCTCTATGTAGAAAAGGTACTTCACTAACTTTGAATCAGGCCTAAGTGCATTTAATGACTCATGAAGCGTTCAGTGATTATGTTGTGACAGAGCTGCTGATGCCAATGGGTTCAACAAAGGAGTAAGTCTGGTTAATACTGAGAGCTGTGAATTGAGATGCTTAACACTTTGACGACGAGTGTCTACTGAAATGCATGGAACACTAATCCTTTTGTTGTTAGAGGGTTTATCTGGTGTTTGTGCCCAGTACATGAACTAGAAAGTTTATATAAGTCTACAGTTGACACCTGTGCTTTCTTAGTGATTCCAATCCTTTTCACTGATGTTCCACACTGTTTACGTGCAGATAGTGTCAAATGTGTACACAGCTCTCTTTACTGCTTATGAATGTGCAGCATGAATGGCATTGGCAAACATGGATTAGTTGCAGATAGAATGATTTGGCAATTATATTATCTGACTCTTAACAATTTGAAACTGCTCGCTTGGGCTACATATTTAAACGTCTCACTGCTATGAGAGTATGAGACATTTGCGGATTTTCTCTGTTATCCGATATGTTGCCTGCTCTGAAGTCTGTTTCATGAACTAATTCAAATTCCCTTCACTATGACTAAGTCGGGAGAAAATCTTGACTCGTTGTCGGAGCGCCCTTGTGAGTTACGTTAAGGGCGCTATATAAACGCTCATATATAATTATACATACATACATTGTCCTTGATTTGAAAGTTGCTGAGTCTTCTTTAATTTATGAAGGCGCTGATCCAGATGAACAGGAAATTCCAGAGTTACCAAAACTCAATCGGCCGTCAGAACGAGGCGATGGCACGGCACGGCATTCAAAAGCTAGGTATGTCTCCCTCTCTCTGCGTCATTCGACTGTTCCAGTTAGCTATATAGAGCATCGGCTGCATCTCTGTGAAAAAGAGGGATCATACAGACATATTTAGGAGATTTGAATATCGGACTAGCACAGTTCATGCAGATATGGCTTCCATTCGAACCATCACCTAAGTTCATCACCTGATCGATGTCTCTTTTTGAGCCTTGTACATCTAATTTGTTATATTGGTGTTGTTTGTCAGATACGGAAAATAGTTATTTTCGTGGACTAATGCAATTGCATTTTGAACGGGTTTCATCTGCAGTACAATGACTTAGCCATTCGCTGGGACTTGTGTTGTGTCGCATGATATTGAATGATGTATGGCACGTGCTTTAGGAGATCTTCATCGCATGGTCGCCAACGCCATCGTCTTCCTGTTCTTGAGCTGTACAGTCGCCGTCGGCTGGGTAGCGAAGTTTCATTTGGTGACACGTTGAAACATGTTCCAACTGAAATTGATGAAGCGATGACGTTGGATGGAGTTGATCTACAGGAAATGGCCAGTGAGTGACTTGTATATTTTATGTGTTCTTTAAAGTTGATAATTAATGCTTGTTAAACGTTAGAGTTGACAATGTGACTTGCTTCTGGCTAAATCATATCAAAATCATTTATTTGGTAACCATAAAAGACACGCACATGTAAAATGACAGAATGTTTACATGGTGGCTCTCAGGAGACCCAAAATGGGATTTTGATCCCATGAACAAGGGCTTCCTGAGTGTGTTTGTTAGAGGATTTATGAGAACTGTTATTGTTTATAATATATGGTAGGAGTAAGCCAAATTAGTTTTGAAAGAAATGTAACTTAGTCCTTAGTTAATAGAATGCTGTAGCACACATTGCGCAAGAAATATTGCTAGAATTCTCAGCTTCTAAATTCAACGTAATGGCTGTTCTAAATCATGAGTTTACTTTTGTTTAAATTAACAAATATAAATAGCCTAAGTTTGGCTATGCTAAAATCATATATATTGGAAATGTTTCTTGAACTGTCTCTGATGATTGTGTTAGAATTTTCGGTAGAATATATTGTTTCGGAAAGGGAGCGTTGTTTCACATGGTGTGTTGTCTAGGTCACAGGTTCGATGACTCGAAGGGCATGCGTCGTCGCAAGATCTCTCATCACACGGCGTCTGTGGTTCACATTGGTCACGTAAAGAAAGTGCGAACGGCGCCTGTTCTGCCGAGACGTCTGCTGTCAGATCAACAGCTGCAGCATCATAAGGTAACCGTGGTAACGCCTTACCTTGGTACAGGAGTCACTCCTGGTTTCATTGTCATTGTAGGGTGTGTTGTCATTGTTGACTAAAAGTTGTGATCATACATCCCAACGAGTTCAGAATATATAATCATTTACCGGTCTTACGTTTGTAGTCATGTGATAGTAAGATCTTTTGTTGGGATGGTGATGCGATTTAGTTGACTTGAGCAAGACAAGAATTGTGTTTAAATACAGGAAGTTAGATTTAAGCGCTGAAATTATACGCGGCACATATATACAGGTATATGTATATGCATATTTGTATGTTACCTGTTATGAACCGGATAAAGACACGGCCAATTTGTGTAAAATGTCAGATCGAAATTGTTTCTTATTAGAAGATTTATTTGTTTATTTCAGTTGTTTATCATCTTTTGTTTTAGATGTTTGTGGAATTGGATGAGCTGTGTGTTGGTGAGAACAAGGAGTGGGCTTGGCACGAGAAGGCACGATGGATAAAGTTCGAAGAGGAGGTTGAAGAGACGGCCCAGCGCTGGGGAAAACCTCATGTCTCATCGCTCTCTTTCCACAGTCTGCTTGAGTTGCGTCGTCGCATTGAATCAGGTCTCTAGAGTGGTAGCCTCATATATTGAGATGTAATAGGGCATAATTTAATTTAATACGCTCATAATCTACGTCATACTCCTTCCTTAAGTTGCAAAGTTTAAAACTGTAGTGATGAGTTGAATTGGTTTTCTAGTCGCTTTTAGTTTGCTCTTGTTGTTTAAATTAATTTTATAAGGCATGAAAAGATACGATGGATAAAATTTCTTCTGCCTTCTTAGTCCTTCTACGTATCTTCTACATGTGCTTGACCCTTTGAAATTTTTTACCTGACCTTATGGTCTACAAACTGTGAGCACTGAGCATGATGCTTAAGGTCAACTATGGCAACTCTGGAAGGGTTCCCTATACATGTGTGTTAGCCCACCAGTGTTGACATGTCTAGATGTCCAGGCTCTGTTTGCATAAGTCTGGAGAACATTTTATGACTTGAGGCAAGGTATTAAGGTTTTCTTATACAATACAATTTATACATGTAGTGTTTGATGTGCAGTTGTTCAGCACCATCGATGTCCTATCGTATTGACACAAATGCTCTCCATAAAATGGTGAAAGGCAGCTGTATCAAATGCAGTTCGGTTGTATCATAATTGTTATTCTCGTTTCTGTTATAGCCGCCATTTTGTTGGATCTGGATGCTGTTGACCTACCGACGATTGCAACAAATATCGTTGAGCATTTGGTTGAAGGTGGTCAGTTGTCATCCGACGTCCAGGGTCATGTCCTTCGTGCTCTGCTTCTGAAGCACAAGTGAGTTAACATTGATGGTCTTCTCAACATCTCACCATTGTACTGCACGAACATCTTCTTCACCATTTATATCCATTATCTAAGTGGGTATTCTATTTTTAAAAGCAATGCGACAAGTAGATTGATATTGAGATAGATATATACAACTATACATGTATGTAGATGCACACACTGAAGATGTATAAATCCTGGTATTAAGGTATACCGGGTGCAACACAGAATAGATACTTGGCATGCGAATATTACCCTCTTGATTTTGATAATGCCATACCAATAACCAAGTCTGATGGCTATTCTTTAAAAAGTAGGAGATCAAATGGTTGAATGTAAAATGAAAATGTGCTACTAGTTAAATATTCCTAAACATAAACATAGTTCAGATCACTGATTTATTGCAACAATGATGGAATAATTGGTTTTTCTCATTTGGATGAGCATCATTATTTAATACATTATCCATTGTATTCTTGAAAGGGGGTTATATCTAGAAATATTGGAGAGACTGTATAATAATTTGTGATGATTGAGTTAGTTTTATTAATTTTGTCAAATGTTGTGTTCTGCTTTAGCAACATGGTTTCTGTTAAAATTTCTCTCTTTCTTTCGTATCAAGTTGTCGCATAATACACGTAATAGAAATAATGGACAGGATCATATATGAATTTTTAGTTTAATCTGACTTCAGCATCATTGCATGTCATTATCTAATTAAATTAGTAAATTATTTTCATGAACTCACTTTGCTATTATAATTTAGTTTCCAGTTATTTTGAAGCATTACCTCTTAATAGTCTGCATTTCTAGAAATATTCGTTTTCATCTCACATGTTAGATATTCTGGTTTGTGTTTATTTATATCGTGATCTCTGTTGATGGGGTGTCGTAAGTGGTTCGTATGTGTGCGTATCTGTGTTAGGCATATGGCCGAACAGCAACAGGCCTTTCTACGAAGAAATCACTCGCAGCACAATCTGTCTAAGTTTACGCAGAGGTGAACAATCGGTTGGCGTAGAGTAGACTGAATGAGTGCATTCTTCTGAGGAGCAATTAATTCTAAACAGAGACGAAAATTTTATGAATGTTTGCTAAATCTAGATTTGTTTAAAACTTGTAGTCAATTTATTTCTAAGCTCAGATGATATATTGCCATATTTATATTACTATTTAATGTTCAAGCAACATACAGGGCTACATCTTCATGAAAGGGCAACTTATGTATGGTATTTAATTTTTTTTTACTCACATGATGGTATTGTTCTCTTGCCCTGATTTGACATGTATGAATTGACAAAAGTTTCTCAGAAAAATGCTATTACCAGATGTATAATTGTATATACTACAGTTCTGAAATAGTTAATAATGAGGAATCCTAGTAAGAGGCAGGCAGTCTCT
>JAQFXW010003416.1:0-11928 GCA_034693945.1 Dendrobaena attemsi
ATACACTGATCTGAAACCGTCTAAATCTGAAAGTGTTTAAAACATACAAACAATAATTTGTCAAATGTGTGTCTTATACACTGATCTGAAACCGTCGCTGACTTCGAGAGTTCTAATTAAGCAACTGTGTTCAGTTTAAAGCTGTTATTTGTGATATTAATAGTAATCTCAAGTGTCTACGTCGGGCAGACGTGGTTATATGGCTAGAGCAACGACCACTAGATCGATTCAGGATGAAATGAGAGTTACACAAACAGAGAAACAGGCGGACATATTAGAAAGACCCGTACTGAAAGAATGTATAGGTGTACACAAGAGAGTGATGCAGACATACAAGCAGGTAACAGACAGAGTATAATCTCAATTGAATACTGATGAGAAGAGCTTTACTATAGGAAATGTCCAATTTTTAGACTCTCTTAATAAGCCCTTAAAGAAGCTTGTGTGCATTGCGTGTTTGACTAGAAGGCAGGCCTAATGCAACCATGGCTAGAGTAAGAGGCCTCTGACCATAAACCTACAACACAGTCTACACCCTATCAGCCTGCAAGAGAGCCTTCATACAGCAGGGACCGTATAATATTGTTGGTCTGTTCACACGCTTGGCTAGTCAACGATGTCATCGCATGTACCGGTATCGTTTAGGGCGTATTCGTAAACCGCCTAGTATCTCATTCTATGTTTGTGTGTAGGCCTCTAGGCTCTACATGACACTTTGTCCCATCCTTCTGTGTGTGTCTATCTGTCTGTCCACTAAGCATAATAGCCTTGCGGAATTACAGTGAGTTCTCTGTACAGTTTCCAATTGGAATTCAAACAGAAAGATTGGATACAGGCTGTCATCGATCGGTGTCGTAATCAGGATTGCACTTTAAGGAGCTAACGGCTGCAACATAACATACACCGTGGAATAACAAATCTCATGTAAGTTATGCTGATACTCTGTCCTACATGTATCGGCGCTGTTTCTGTAGAATTACTTATTCACGACGTAGGCGTATGATACACTGTTATACAGTGTGTTGTTATTCGTATTCCGTGATACCTGTCCTCACTTATAGCCAATGAAAACATTAGCCATGTGGCAGACCTGCTTACTTCTGATTTGTTCCTATCACCATTTTGCTTAGGAGCTACACCTTCTGGGATATGTTGTTACGTCGTCAGTACAAAGTATGCTCCTCTTATGGGTCGGACCAAATCGACCCGAGGGTCTGACCCTAAATCGCTCTGGTATACCAGTGTCGGAATTTGAAAGGAACTAGTTTTCCTAAATGACACTACATTATAAACACTACATGGAAAACTATGTGAAACTGCACTATACAGAATATATGGAAGACTATATTATCAAGTTACATTATAGGCTGCTATTAACGCTATGGAATACGAACACTGGGCTAAATATCAAAACTATCGCTCATTACGTTAAACTATCCTAGTAGGCAATGCTACCACATTGTTAGTATGGAACACTGTTTTAAGCTAAATGGAAACTATATACAACAGTATGACGTACAATGTTAAATTACACCACACTATAAACACTGTGGAATACATAGATGCTAAATATGCGGCTCTATAAGTATGCAGGTTACGATACACTATATTACAGGGAATGGTAGGACCTATAATCAGGGAAAATTTCCTGGTGTATAATTTTATCTGGAACCTGTTTTCAGATAATTATATGTACACTGTATTCTCAGAGTGAATCAGGAGACATGCATATTACTTGAAATTAGCCTATACGCCAGAGAATTTCTCTGATTATATAGGTCCTCACATTCCCTACATAAAACATACGTAGGCTATATATCGTAAACACTATATACATGTAGGCCTACTACACCACAGTATTTTCTTGCATCATGTGGATCAGCAATAAGCATATAATAAAAATAATCTTTGATTTTTGTGTGGATCTTTTATCTTAGGAAATCTCTCAGAATGCTGGTCATTTTCTCAGTGTTATTCTTCGCATATGGTTCGTATTCAGCTCAGAAACATTTGAGGCTTTAATCATGAGTAACTAAAGATGATATTGATTGCGCTGATGATGCTGATGATGGCTGCATCGATGACGATGTTGTCGCAATGTTGTCGATGCTGATGACGATGATATGGCAATGTTGTCGATGATGATGATGATGATGACGACGACGACGATGACTATGATGGTGATGATGACGACGATGATGTATATGAATTTAAGAATTGTCGCATGTGATAAGAAGTTAGGAACTTAAAGAAATTAAATCGCATTAGTATTCTGAGAAGCATATTAGTATGGAATACCAAGTTAAATTACATCACACTGTAAACACTGTGAATTACTATGATAAATAGACTGCAGGAGAGTATGTTCCTGTTCTGGGTCTAACTCAAATGACCCGAAATTCTGACCCTAAATCAGTGTCTGATACCAGTATATAACCTTTGTGTGCAGGGACAACTATTTTACTCCACTAATATTCCATGTTAGGTTTAACTGGAATCAAATCATGACCTAATATTCCATGTTAGGTTTAACTGGAATTGAATCGTGACCTAATATTTCATGTTAGGTTTAACTGGAATTTAATCGTGACCTAATATTCCATGTTAGGTTTAACTGGAATTGAATCGTGACCTAATATTTCACGTTTAATTAAGAGAAGCACTTTCTAGAATGTTTCTGCCCTCCATTCAGATCATTTATCCTGTTTACTTTTCCAAACGATATAATTATAAATAGTTAAAGTTATGTTAAAGTTTGACTTAGAGAGCACAAACATTTAAAAGTTTCTATACATTTCTCAAACTGCTATTTGGTTCAAAGCATGCGAAGTCATAACACTTAAAGTCGATGGAGGAAGTCATCTTACGGAAATTTATAGACTTACCTGCTGTTTGGGACAGTACAGTACTCTGTTAAAAAGGAAATGCTGCAGTAAATCATTCTTGGTAAATAAGACTTAGCGAATTGATAGCAACAAATCACAAAAGCTATTTGCCCCATCTGCCACCGAACCGTTTTAATTCTCCTCTAACTTATAAGTACTTATAACCTTGCTAATTGAGTATTTAAATCATTTTATTTAATCACTTATTATGTTTTGTCTCGAAGGTCATAGTACGATGGCGATTCCAGTTTGCACTGAAGAGAAGCTGAAGGAGTGCTACGACCTTCTGAACAAGGACGGTCTGCCATCAGTCACCGTTCTCTACTTCTCAGAGGAAGTCATGACCGAACACTGTCGGTAGGTGACAACGTCAGACTCTCAGACATAATCAAATAAAACCATTCATTTATTTAGTCAAGTCAAAATCAGTAATCAATTGACTGATCCAAATCAAATCAAAAACTCCCAAACATACCACAAAACAGTTTTGAGTAAAAGCTATAGGCCTACTCAAAAGGGACAAGGGTCCCGCTTAGTTAGGGTCACCTATCTTACACGACTAGTTTAGGAACATGTCAAAAAATGGATCTGGTAGTTTGAGCAGGTGTGTCTTAGGATCAACAATTCACAATATTGTAGCGTAAAGCAAAGTATAGGGCAAGGATATGATAAGTTGGTGAAAATGAGTCAACCTTCTAATTCACCGTATACCGTGAATTCAGAATGCATGGCACTTATTGTATATTTCCTGTGTCTGTTCTGCTCTCGTAAAGGCGCTACAAAATCTTCTCCGAATGTCTGAAGACGATTCGTCCGTTCTGTACGGATACACTCAACGTTTCCATTCGAGTCTATCAGGGAATCGACGATTCATTCAGCTTCGCCTGCGGTGATGGATTTAACGGTAGGTTATCCTACAGTTCAACAACAAACTCTCCTCTGGTCACTCTACTCAGGTAAAACATAGGCCTGTATATCTGTAAGAAAGAACAAGCGGCAACATTCTCCCTTAAGTCCTCTAACAAAATTGGTCCCTCTGGTGGATTAATTCACCAGTTATATAGACATATAAACTGTTTGAAACCGCAAATCTGATTTCTTCTTGGCTTCTGAGTTAAATGTAGGGCCTATGATCGAACGTCTTTTGAATTCATGAACCTCAACACCAGAATACGAGTTTACTAGATTTGATGACAGCAGAATGGGTTAGATAAGGCATTTTGGACATAAAGTACAATTTCGTAAAGGATAAGCCTATACAGTCTCTCTATCCTGATTTAGCATGCTTCTTGCGTTAACGGAACACCCGAATACGAAGTGGTTAACGATAGGCCTATCATTCCATATAATTTATAGAGTTAGAAACTAGACTATAGATAGCCGCTGTAAAAAAAGTGGGATGCTTTCGTATTACGATCTCGAAAACAGCGTTGTATTGAGAGATATTACTTGAAAACAAATCCATGTTAAATGAGGCATCGGCTGCATATATGGCTTATCACGGATGTTATGTGTGTTTGACAGATTACGTGAAACTTCAGGAGCAGTGTTTCAAATACGACGAGATTCAGACGGAAGCCAAATCCTGTAGCGATGCGTTCTCCTCTCGATCCAATGAACTACAGCAGAACTCTACGAACAAGAAGGACATCAGAGTTAGATACTGCATGTAAGAATATATTCAACACCCAAAGCGTCGCAAAACTGACATAACAGGCTATATTATTCAGTTAGATTTTATGGCGGAAAAATTCCCCCTCTATGAGTGCGATATTCCCCATGCTCTACTTCCTTCAAATTGCATAGGTATTCGGATTGCGTGGATCAAATAGTTAATGGATATTCTCGTGTGTTGAAGGTACGTGGATGATTACCTCGACTGCGTCTATAATCTGCTGAGATCGTTTTGCGGAGTGGAAGCAGCAGACTGGCAGAGGACTTTCGACACGAAGAGCATCGAACCATCGATGGTCGCCTATCAGTGCACAGGATGGCGTAAGCGTTCATCCTGCTTGTCTGTCCGTCTGCTCTACGCACATATAGGCTGTGTGTGTTTTAAGTTTTAGGGTGCCATGGGGCTTATAATTCATGGATCCAGGTGACCAGGTCCGGAGCTATAGGTAACCGTAATCGTAATCGTAACTCGACACTTCTAAAGCGTGATGTAAAGCTAATTCACGAGCGCTGCGTAAAGTCAAAAGAGTAGTCAATGAGAAAAGTCCGATCGAAGTACGATTACCTGTACCTCCGGACCACCACGGACTTTTCTCATTGATTACTCTTTTGAAAAATAGTTCTAAGGCTTCTTATCGTCGTCGTCTTCGTCTTCTCTTTTGGCTTCATATATTGTATGGATTATTTGTTTTTCTTTCAGCTGTGACAACTGCTTCGCCATCGTCCAATAGCAACACAGGTAACGATGTTTTCTCACTGTCTATCTGTAGACCTAATCGTTTAACATACGATAAGGTCATTTATTAGAGTCCTATGTTAATCAAGCAGCTTAGCTTCAGGCGTCTAATAAATGTTTAGTGTATTTACTTGTGTATTAGTTGAATTGACTGAGCACAATGAATGGCTCAATGAGATCGACCATTGAACCGTGTAATCAAATACAATTTCATTGCACGGATTCAATTTATAATTCTAAACAATAATTCCCGTTCTTTCGATCGATGATGCGGTGATGCGATGATGCGGTGATGCGGTGTCCGTGCGCTAACGCTCTAAAAATAGCTCCGACGGGGTTCCATCACGTAGCTGCCCGAAGCTATATTTATCGCAAGAAAGAAAGAAGCCAGTTGCATGGGACACGGTAAGTTGCATGGGACACGGTAAGTTGCACGGGATAGAGTAAGTATCTTTTATATTTCGATATAGATCGCATTTTGAGTAAGTAAGTAAGTAAGTATTTGACGGTAATTATTTACGGGTTAAAAACTAGGTTTTACCGTCATTTTTGACGGGATATACCTAGTTCTATCATAATTGCCAAATGCTAACTTATCTGACTCAACACAAGAAACAAATACTCCTAAGCCAGCTCCATCAAATCACTTGGCAAGTGTATAGGCATTGGGTACGGATCGCTGACATTTGCCTTAGGTTCATTGTAGTCTGGATATTCCTTCGACCCATTTGATTTTTCTAGCCAGAGTGTCCACTAACTATTGATCTATGTCCATTGTCCAATATGAGAACCTCCAGTGTTTCAGCAAGAAAATTTGCTTGATGAGAATTGTTAGGTCCATGATGTCTTTGACCATAGGTACAAGTGCTGGCTGGTATTGTATGTACAGAGTTCTAAAGCGTCTCTCCCAGTATGACCTAATCAGAGGTGCTCCCAGTGTGTTGAACCCTGTGAAAAAGAAACGTTTTAAGACAGCGGGCAGAATCAGCAGCTCTCCTTGTTAAAATCGTGGAACACTCGTAGTCAATGAAGGTAGAACTAACAGGTGAAATAAGAAAGTTTTAAGACAGCGGGCAGCAGCAGCAGCTCTCCTAGTTAAGATCGTGGAACACTCTGAGTCAATGAAGGTAGGTCATTCCAGAGCAAATGACTAACAGGTGAATAGGAAGAATGGTGATCAGTAGTAGTTCAAGAGTGAGATACCAGACGATCAATCTGTCGGTCACGACAGTCTAAAGAACGGAGAGGGTGAGTGACCACTGACCGGAGGTAGCAAAAATAGGCCACTGAATTAAAATATTGCACAGGATGAGGCCCAAAACTATACTGTATCTTGGTTGCTCTCTCCACCTCTCTTGTGTTTCACTACAATTTTTAGCCTCATAGTCCTGCTTTCAGATTTAAGAAGAGAGAGAGAGAGAGAGAGCTACTGTGTCTTTACATTGACAGAAATGCCAAAAAATTGTAACCCCAGAGGATATATGCGCGCATTTACTGGCCTGGAACCGCGTTGTAACACAAGCGAGCCAATTTGCGTCTGCCTCTCCTTCAGTTTTAAATGATGCAACTGATCATTTTGTATGCGGCAGATCCCTGTTTACCTACGATTCTTTAGCCGACATGTCTCAGTTACCAATAATCATAGATAGACAGAAAGCAGTCTGTTGATGATGATGACATTTAAGCACATGCTGATAAACTTCATGTTCTTATGACTTTTATATAATCTTACTAACTATTCCTTTTGACTAATGTGCCCTCTGTCCTGTCTTATGAAATCATGCTATATTGATTGAGAAGGAAAATATCCTAATTCCTGCACGGCAGTCGTATCAGTTTCGCTTGACCTATCGGACCATATTCTGTATAAGTCAATGGCTGTATTTCACTAAACATAAGCCATGTGCATTCATGGTTAAAGTATCTGTTGTCTTTGCTTGCTTGTTGATTTGCTTTATGATTCATTGCAATGTTAGCATGTCAACGGTTAGAGATGACCAGCAGGTGGCTCCTGTCTGCCATTTTGGTAACGATTCTAGATTTCACTGGATACCAGGCAACAAAACTGTCGAAAGACATGTCACTAACCGACTTCGAGGCAGTGTAAGTAGAGGATTGGCTTATTTGTTTGGGCTAAGCTTTCACAACTTCAAAGTAGCATATTCCTAACGACTTCTTACAGCTGATCTAAACACTAGTGACTTGAAATAGATTAACGTGTATACATGCCAAGCTTCTGATTCAGGAAGCTGGCTGTTCAATTGGACATCAATTATGTGCAAATGCATTGTGTCCTACCATGAAAATTTGTCATAATTTAATGTATGTTTGTTGGGTTTCTATAATGTTGGTCCTAAATGAAGTGACTTTATTCATGGCAATCACTAACCTTTCTTGACAGTGACAGTTTTACAGCTTCACAGCTATACCTATCTTACCCTTCACTTGGTTCATCATTTTATATATAGCAAGGTCAGAGGTTAATTGGATCTCATGTAGATGCATGGTCAAAGAAATTTAATTCAAGAGACTTGACTTTTATTCGAGTTCAGAGTTGAATATGTAGTTTGAATGCAAAACCCAGATTTTCTATTGATGCAGAATTTATGATGTTAAAATGCTGACTTACTATCATGTTGTGTGATGGTAGCGTAATGTAATGTAGCATTATGGATATACATACAGACAGTTCAACAAGATAATTATCATTTTACAACCATGAATGGCGTATTAATGTTAGTTTCTATCCAATTTAATAAATGAAATACATCAATGGTGTAGTGTAGCTGGTCTATCTAATATACAACTTTTATTACAGGCAGAGAAACCTGAAGCCATGCTGCGGCTACTGGTGGAATTGTTCCAAGAATATAAAAGGTGTAACTACAGTTCATCACCTGCTCCTTTGACTAATTCATCTGTTGTTCACCATTATGAAGACAATGAGAAAAAGGAGGATGTCCAGGGGCAAGGAGATTTTCAAAGAATTCCAGCACCTCAAGTTAGCAGGTAAGAATTTGTATCCAATGTAATTTAATCTAATGTAACTCACTACTGAACCGGATACAATATTTTTAAAGAAAATGTATGCCTTCTCCCAAACATGGAAGCCTCCACTCATACAGGAAATACCAAGGGCAGTACTATGTGAACAATATCTGTAATTTGTTAGTACATTTGTAAGACTAGGCAGATAATGTCTGCAACCCTTCCACAGCGGATGGACTTAGTCTCTATCATCTGTGTTCTCGAAGAAGCATTAGCATATCAGCTGCAGGTGTTAATGCAATGCTGACTTTGAAGTGTCTGGAAAATAAATGCCCAAATATTTTCTCTGCTTTTCCAGATTCAGTTCATTCTTGCATCAGTTTGAACACTTTGTGCACCCTATCCGATCCAGTGCGGAAAATTTTATGCAGTTTCTTCATCAGAGAAGCACTAGCATACCGTTTCAACAGAGACTGTGGCCTTTTCGTATGACTGTATTAATGAGTCCTCCTACTTCACGACTGACAGCGGACGATGCGGATGATGGGACTGAAGTTTAATGAGATAATCAAATAAACTGATGTTTTAACTTCATCATCATCGCGCTAATTGCTTATAAGCATGAGAAAATGTTCACAAATCACAATCATCTCTGTTCTGCAGTTTGACTTTATTTTCATCACTTCTTTTGGAAAGCTTATTGTATTTATTTATTTTGCCCAACCGTTGTTTTCCTCTGCCTTTTGATATTTGTGGATCATAACTTGTCAGTAGCAGTCTGAATAATCACCAAGTTGAATATATTTGTGAGAAACTAAAGAGGTTTGGGTTGCTGAAATGATGTCTGATTAGTACTTGGAAAGTTCTTAAGGTGCAGCTGAAATTGAATAACGATAGGTCAATGGGTTGTTTATCATTCAATGAGAAGTCTTTAAGAAAGCCATGTTGTTTTATTTTACCTGTGATACTGCATTCACTGGGCCCACATTTCCCACAGTGGGCTGGTTGTAGGCATTGAGTCCAATAAAAGCTTTCTGGTCTGTTGAACTTACTGTGACAATTAGTTCTAAAAGTCTGGTTGCATTATCTTAGGAAACAACGAACTGATGCAGATGGTTGCCACCAGACAACAGCATTTTTCGACAACGTCCCGGTTGCATCTTGTTGTCACACAGTTGTTTCAACGGTGATATTCTTCAGCATCCTTTTCCTTTGTGCCTTTGTTCAAGTAAAAGATCATCTTGGATGTGGTAGAACTCTGTGGTCGGCCTTCGAGGAGATCTTTCGCCCACACATATCTCTACGTCACACCATGGAACCACCAATCTAAAGACTTCATTGGTTTTTTGTGGTTTGAAGAAAGAAAATTTTTGGCTTGATATCATACTTTTCGCTTTTTGTTATCTGCCATTCGATTCTCCAGTTACTGACCATTCATACCCTACTGGCTTAACCATGAGATGTCTAGTAGAAGGAATAAGTGTTAGGTCAGTTTAAGTTTTTGAGGATATGTCATGGCTACTACTTCCTTTAGTATTCTGTTGAATGGTTTGGTGGATGAACTTCTTTAAGGTTTGTTCTACAGTGTAGCCTGCTAAATTGGGACCATATAGGATAGGCAATCAGATGGTTACTGGTTGTTGATTCATTCCTGATAAAAATCCTGCCAGTTTGTTGCAAATAGCATAGCATTCAAAGCAGTTTTGTTTCAGTTTTCAGTACTATTTGGGTTAAGAGCACGTACAGCTGTTATTAATATTTTTCGATAAAGTCTAAACGTGTTTGCTTAGAATAATGCGGAGAGTGATGCTGCTAATAAACAATTAAACATTCAAATATTCAAATGTCATTTAAAATGTTGGCGTTACTAGTTATAAGTATTTATCCAATTGATGCAGGTTTTGACTGTCTTGAATAACTTTGTTTCCTGTAATTTCTGAAGATAGACAAAATATGTTTAAAATGGATTGCATAATGCCAAATTTAAATTATGTGGAAATTTCTTTATTTACACAAAATAAAGACAATGGTTATTTAAGACAATAGTTATTTAATCTGTTGAACTAACAAAATTTAAAAATACAAAATCACAAGCCTTTTACTTGTGAAAGTTTTATTTGACGTGTGTGTGTGGAAACTGTGTTGAGAATTTACTTGATTGTCAATTCTTTCTGATTTCTTCATGGAAAGTACCGTATGTGTTTTATTTTCGGTTACTATGCAGTTTTTGGAACTGGCTAAACTATTTTCAATAACTGCTGTTATTCCATAATTCAAATTATTAATCCTGGCTGTTAAAGAACTGTTTATTGTGTCTCCATTTTCAAGATGTACAAAATTTGACTTCTTTTATTATGGTTATGATGTTTGAAAGTTGCTATGCGCAATATGTGTTATCTCTGATTTTGAATGTGTAGAATGTCATAGTTGTAGGTTTACTAATAAGGTAATTAACTCTTTTTTTGATGAGTTATTACATTTTTTAGACGTGTTCTAGGCATTCTGAAATTTTAGAAACATGTTCTAAGTCTTTCATTGCAGCACTTGTGAGTAATTGAGTATAAACTTCTTATCCTTGCAGATAGATGTTCAACTTGGTGTGCTGATTACTATGGACCAGATGAACAGCTAACAGCTATTTTGGGTTTATAGATGGTCAAATGTGAAAATGGCTTTAGACTTGTCAAAGGCCTTTCTAATGTGCATTTGCCTTTGTGTAGTGTGTACCATAGGCTTTGATTGACATCATCGACTACAAAAATTAATTTAGCTCATACATCACTATGAAATTGACTCTGATATTTCATGACATTAGTATGATACTTTGTGTCTCACATTTGTTGCTATTCTATGAAATTGGTATTTACAAAATTTTCTATAACGGGTTTGTGACTCTGGAGACTTATTTCGTGAATATGTTTTTCAAATATATACTTTGAGAATGCTTCATTTGATAGGAGGGATTAAATTCCAACTGACACATTTCAATATGTATGAAATGCAGCATGATAGAGTGTTGTCCGATTGTAGAATTTTGATGACTTTGACGAATGGGCCGCAAGGTGTTATTTCCTTGTAACAAAGTGACCGGCTATTTGTGCTTTACTGGTACATTTCGCAAGCTCTTTCTGCAGAATTACATAACTTGGGTTTTGAGTGGTTCAGAAGACATAGTCTATGTTAAAACCACTGCAATGTATTAAACCAGGAATGCTGAATAGCCCAACTTTCCTAGTTTCACCTTAAAAGCTGTGATAATATCCACTCAAACCGTACTATCATCTATCTAGACCATTCCACATTTTCATATCTCTTGCGCTGAGGAACGTCTGCCCTATTGTTCCTCTGGTTTTCGTAGTTGGCATTAGATCAACGAATGGTTGTCATTATAAACTGTAGCTACACAGGCACAGGAAATAGTAATGACCATGCTTTCTATTTGATTGGTGAGTGATGCTTTGACCTGTGTTTTTATAAAATGGAATAGTGCTGAGTTACGTTATAGGATGCACATTGATGCTTTTGCTTGGTTTGCGGATGGTGCTTTAAGTTGTATTACTATAATGGAGCCAGTGGCGTAGGCATACAAGGTGCGTAAGGTGCGTACGCACCCCCTGTCAGATTCTGTGTTAAGGCCTCAAACTA
>JAQFXW010003417.1:0-11927 GCA_034693945.1 Dendrobaena attemsi
TGGCAGTACTACTGTTTCTGCCCACCGTCTTAAAACTTATCTTTTCTCACGGGGTCCAACGCACTGGGAGCGCCTCTAATTAGGCTGTACTGAAAGAGGTGCTTTAAAAATCTATGAATAGAATAGAATAGAATAGGTGTCCGTGGAGAAGCAGGAGTCAACGTTGTGTTGTAGCTGTTCGTAACATTGTCAGGTTCACGGAGATATTTTGCTCTGACTTCTACTGAGGTGGGGGGCTGTGTACAGCACGTGCCATTTTTGTTGCTCTGCTCAGGGCCTGATAAAACTTGGACAGCCTAGATTGGGAGTCAACTTTATGTTAATTTTTTACACTGAAGGCTGGAATTATTGGCATTTAACCCTTTACTGATGAGTGAGATTAGTTTCTCATGCATTTTAGTGCACACTTGTTATTAAGGAGTTGAGTTGGGTGTTTCACTATTTCCACACTTTGTACAGGCCTTTCTGATGGTGCGCATTTGTAGATGGTTGAAAATGGTGAATGTTTATAAGAGGCAAATTGCAACGTATTTAAAGTATTTCTTACTAATATTGTTTGAAACAGTCGTTCGGGATGTAACTTTATCATAAGGATTTTGAACGCCTAGTTTATTTTCCCGTTATACTTTGGACATTGTATTATATTGTATTTATCTATAGATTTCTAAAGTGCCTCCTTCAGTACGACCTAATCAGAGGCTCAACCAGTGGGTTGGACCTGTGAGAAAATAGAATTTTTAAGACACAGGCAAATAGTATTGCAGAATTGATAAGCCAAGATTCGAAATAGCCAGGGTTTGTTTCAGCAGAAGAACCTATGATATGGTGAAAAGCAATTTGATTATTTATTGAATTTAGGACAGATATATGGATTTTGGATATGCTTGTTGAATGACTGATTTATTTCTGGATTTGCAAATTTTCCATGCACATAAAGGATTTATTTGAAATGAACAAGTAGATTGATTATGATAATAACAGTAGCAGTAATGAACGGTTGTGTTTGTCATGATTTTCAGATTGCATCATGACCTCCAGGTCCTCATCTCTTCGATCGATTTCAAACTGCCAGAATTTTCTCCATGCAATTCTATTACTGACAAAAAAATTCCAAGATTCTCATTTGGAAATGAGACTGACTACACCGAAATGGATTCGAACAAGTATCTTATGACGAGAATGTTCAAAGGAGTGAATTCTGTGTGGCGTACGGCCATGCTCAAACGCATGGAAAAGCTGAAACACGATGAAAACCTTGACCCGAGCGACATTCCATTTAACAGTCTGTCTCAGTCGGAAGATCTAAAGACAGCGGATCTTGATTCCGGCGAAGACACAAATGAAGATGACAGTTTCAGCAGTGACTCTTTTTTCTACAGTCCGCAGAGTTTGGTGGAAGAAGACGCTGAGGACTTAGATGCTGTTTGGTGGGATGCTGTAAAGTTCATTTTCATTGCTCTCGATATTCTTATACTCATATTTCGTTTCAGTCACGTCTGCATAAACGTTAGAAAGATGTGCAATGGTTTCGAGGAGACGGTTGCACTCAAATTAGCCGACACAGAGTGTACACATCTTGCTCCAGCTTCCGTACCTGTCCAAACAGACTTTCCGCCATTGCTGACCGATCTTTGGCGGAACCATTGCGATCGTGCACAAGACTTCAGCTGTGAAAACGTTCACGAGATGTCAGAACAGAACAGTTGTGCTGAAAGTCTTAAAGCATCGAGTGCCACGTCTTGCATGACGTCCATGTCAAACCATCACTATACGCCAAGCCATGCACCTAATTCGCACAAAACAAATCACGACAAAGTCAGAAATTCATATCCATCGGCTAGCAGAAGACAGAATTTTGTATTCTTTAAAAAACCCTTAATGCAAAGTTTGGTCGGGAATCGTAAGGTCCGAAAGACTTACTGCTACAAGGATTTCTTGAAACAGGTCTGGCATGGTCTTAGCAGATCAGAAGCGGTTCCCTCGGTGATTCTCATGGTCGTTATACTTCTTCTCATTGGTCTGGGCCTCAGATTATCTCACGAGTTCTTACAGTCGGGTTTTCTCTTAAATTTCAACGGATTCTTTACAGCAGTGCAGACATTGTCAGTTCACACGAACACTACGAATGATTTCCTGAGTAAAATGGGAGACATCTACACTGCTGATTTCTCGTATCGATATACAAAACACATGGTCCATGAACTATCTAATCTTCAGGGAATAGCGGAGTTACGTTTAACAGGTAAGACAACTGCCCTGTTTCAGTTTAGTTTTCGAGGCACAACTGCCATGAGATTGGAATTTGTTGTTTCATTGTGGTGTTAATTTTTTTATGTCTACTTAGACAGGGGTTAGGATATCATACTGGCACAAAGTTCAATTCATGCAATTCAGTTCAACCAATCCTCATTTGATAGCTGGCAGTTTCTGTAATTTGAGCTGTAGAATGAATGAACACATTGCATCACTGCCAATGGTTACATTTGAATCCTGTCAGTGGCAGATCCAGGATTTCTTGCATGAAGGGGCAAGGTTCATTCTGAGGGGCCCACATTTTAAGAAAATTCGTAATTAACTCTAGATTTTAGTGCACAATCGGAACACCATTGCTTGGCCATACCAGGAGTGTTCCAGCACTTAGGCCATTAGTGTAAGGCAAACCTGCTTTCAAGCCGACCTGCGTGTCATGCTAGCAGGCCGTATTTTGTATAACTTGTACTTGTTGTGAACACAGTGCGGTTTGTCAATGTGGGTTTAATAAACGAATAAAATATTATTTGTCATCAAAACAGCAATTCTAAGCAAACTTACATTCAAATTTGACATAAATGGAAAAATTGTTTTTGATTTTGGAATGCACTTGTGAAGGGAACAAAATCTGTAAATCTAGAGACCATTGTGTTTTAAAATACAACAGCAGTGGATATATTTTTCTACAGGCTAACCTCTGGTCATCACTGTTTTATTTCGACTTGAAAGCTGCTGATAAATCATTTTCATTTACATTATCAAAGTTTCAGGAATTTTTCGTCTCATCATATCTGACTGTTTAAAAATTCTGATGCATCATCATTCCGACCTTAATATACCGTATTTTTCAAATCCCGTTGCATTCTATTTTTCAATTCCATCTGCATGGCATTCAGGATTCATTTTTATTCTCGCATCATTTTTCATATGTCATTATTTTTAAGGGTTTGACGGTGGAAAAGAAAGTCACCACTCGAAAGACAACTTGGCCGAACTGAATGCCACAGATGACGAAATGGAATACTTGGCCGATCCTTGGCACATTCCAATGCTGCCATGTAACTCAATTCCTATCCAGCCCAAAATATACTCAGGTAATACTCACATCTTCTATCTCTGCAGTTCATGCCCAGAGACCATACTCAGCCATTGAAATGCGTCGGTAGACAGACGCCAGCTATTTGCACCGTAGTCTGCCTTGAACCGCACGAGCTCCATGAAGGATCAATGACTTGTCTCCATTTAGCTACAAAAGTTGTTCAAAATCAGTTTAATAATTATCTACAATGACAGCATCAAGGTAAATTGAAGCCTGGATACCAACCGGACAACCCAGTGGTGAAGGTGTAAGGCATAACCGAAATCCGGTCCGGAAATCCAATTCCACCGGATTGGGATATCCGGAATAATCTGAAATCGAGCCCTCCGATTTTGCTACAGACAGAAATGCACTGTAGCGAGGCACACAGATGGACAGAGACATTGAGATAGCTGAGAGATGGTCTTTGAGCTTCTGTCTATCTGAAGGCAAACAGACCACCGGCAAGAGGCGGCAGAGACGGCGGGTGAGGGAACGGTGAGGTGATGTACTGCACTTTGACACCTAAAGGCAAACAGAACCCCAGACAAACTCAGACAGGCAGAGGCATGGACACTGCCACTGTCTGTGTTTGTCTGTGTTTATTGATTATTCTGCCAGGCTATTGGGCCATAGTGCCCTGTGAGGCGATTTCTGACAGGTGAGGTTAAAATCTGTCCCTCCATTATTGCTGAATAATCCTGCTTGGCGCAGTGCCTGGTCAACCTGGCAATATTTATTATGATTTGTGTTGCAATAATGCAGTATTTATATAAAAGACCCGAGACATTAACTTGCCCCCAATAACGACCCTAAGAATTATGAATTGCCAAACAATGGCCTTAACTATCTGGATATCAGATCCGGATTTGGCAAATAGTGACATTTACTATTCGGTATCCGAAATCGGTTGTAAAAGTAAAAGCGGTTATTCCTTAGCCATTAGTGTAGTCACTGTGAAGGTTAAACCACTTGTTTTATATTGTATTTTATTTAAGTATTTCAAGCTTTCAGTGCCAGCTCGCTAGGCGTATGTGCGAATAAATTAGTGCTCTGACGAATAGAACTAGCCAATTCACAGCACAGGATCACGTGCTTGTTACAATATCTCGCAATTTTTTAAATGTAGGCCTATCCTATTTTAAAATGATTAATTGGTTAATATTCAAATTGTCAGTACTTAACAGATCCCAATGAGTGAGACAAAGGACACAGCTTTGTAATGATACCATACATATATATTAGATACTATAGCTAGCAGCTCAATTTGTCACTTTTTTTAGTTTTTTTTTATTGCTACATTGTTTCATCTCTATTCTGGATTTTAATGAACAACCCTACATGCTGGTGTGCAGGCCTGAGCAAAGTTAGGTTTCTCTTATATAGCCTATCTTGGCATTCTCTAAACTTAGACAAGTCTCCTGGATTATAGCACTAAGCCATTTTCATCTGCTGGCCCATCTGTCTGGAATGCACTTCCTCCCTCTACATGCTCCTCATCCCTGTCATCTCGTCTTCATTCACTCGTCGCAAAACCTATATCTTTGCTTCTGGCCTTGCACATTGGAAGCGCATTCGAATGGTTAACCAACCCTACAAGACGCGCTATATAAATGCTTAGCTACAATACGATTAGACTTGTTTGCAGAACATTCACATTTATCCCCTTAATCCACTTTCTAGACACTATTTGTTCAAGCACATTCGCTAACAGTATTACAATATTGATTGTTGAGAAATGTGTTGATCTTTTTGGTCAGAATGCAGTCAGGCACAATTGTGGCAGGAGCTTCGACACGAATTTGACGCAGTCTTCCGTTCAGCCTACCTTCTGCTTGCTGCCTTTTCCCGTCTGGTCGTCGTCCTGTTTGCCGCCTTCATCGTTGCAAACACCACCGAGAAATTATTTTTCCATTTTGTCCGCATGCAGCGGCACTTTCCAAGTCGCTACTCATATGTAACATCCACGTGGCAACTATGTGCAACGAACAGTCCAAAGGCCCGAAAAGCATCAAGCTCCAATACAGTAGTCAGCATTTTGCCTGGCCAGCCAACTGCAAAAACAATACAAACCGTCTACTGCGAAGCGGGTCATGCCGAGAGCACCGTTGACCTGCGACGATCGTCTTTGAAATCAGAATTTCCGGTATCACTTTTTTCTGAAACCAAGGTATGATTAAGGGTATAGCCAATGTATGAAAAAGGTTTATGCGGAAACAGCAAAAGATATCAAATAGTCAAAAAAACTGTAGCTTTAGACAGACTTCGATACGAAACAGATTAAATGCTAGTAATGAATCACTGAAGTCCATAGCCAGCTGATAGGACTTCAAACCATTGGTCTTAAAATTCTTACCAGCTGTTTATTTACTATGGGCTACTCTGGGAGAAGAACACACAATCTTAACCCTTAAAACGCCAAATACTTTGGTTTCCCATGTTAAAAAACATATAGAATTCGGTTCCGGCGTTTAAAGGGTTAAAAGCATCATCACTGATTGAAAAATAATACATTTCACTTGCAACATGGCAGCAACGCAGTTATAACCAGGTCAGGAACTGTGTTGATAGATTTTGGCTTCACCTGTGCCCTATCCAGGGGCATATTTAGGGGGTTTTACAGGTTCAAACCCTCCAAAACCTTTTGCCATTTTTTTGCATGTATTTGAAATGTAAACCCCAACCCCCGAAAATCTGAAATTTTTTTAAGAGACTGTAATGGTAGAATTTAAAATTAAAAGCCCGATTGTAACCAGAAAAGACGGTGACAAATGAAATTTATCCCATAAATGTCAAAATTGAAGTTAATGACTAAAAAAAGTCATCAGTTTTTTGGCACTGTAAATAGAAAGAAATTTCGAAATTGTGGTCGATGACTTTTTTGGCACTGTAAAAAGAAAGAAATTTCGAAATTGTGGTCGATGACTAAAAAAAGGTCATAAGTTGTTTGGGTGGAAAACCCTCGAAATCAGTTTCTGCCCATGCCTCTGGCCCTAGCCAATGTGGCTATAAAATTAATGACCAAACTGATCTTGCACTGACAGTGCAAAATGTAGATAGGCTAAGGCTAAATAGAATGGAGTCACTAATACTTTATACGTTTATACCCAAGTGTGCTACAGGAACTTAAGAGATTGTACTTCTTATATAGTATGTTGGTGTTGACGATATGCCATGGACTTTTTATATAGCATTGCTCATTATGATCATAATTATGCGTTCTTCGTGCTCAGTTTAAGCGTTGTGCTGTTGGAGAAAATGTGCAGTGTTGTTTGAGAATGTTTTTCTGGATGATGAACTTGTGCAATATCTACTCAGCCACAGATTTACAGCTGTTAAGTATTCCCTTGGAAGTCATATATCGTTCCAAAGTCGTGTTTTAGTCGTGCAGATTCCATCTTTAAGATATCTATTTTGATAGCAAGTATTAGGCCTATTTGGTACTCTCAGAAATGCTGTACAGTTACCATGGTGCAAATAGATAGTAATGTTGAGAAGAAAAGGAGAAGGGATTGTTTTAAATCACACAACTGCAAATTTTGTAATGCATTTGCCAATGTTTTCATTCTTGGTACAAACTTTTGGCATTTGGAGCTGAATATATTATAAGGTTGCAGCTAACCAATAGGCAGCCTCAATCCATCGGTCAATCAATCAAAGATTTTACAGCACCTTTTAAAGATCTCTCTACTCAGAGCCACTCCGACTCACTCGCATCACACCCTAGCAAATAAGTAGTCTTGAACAGCTGATAGAACCAATAACAGCTGCTTGTAGTGTTTGGGGTGGCAACCGTGGCATATTGCCAAAAGTAGTCCATTGTGCATGACACTTGAGTCCCTCTGAGCTCAGCGTGCAAGGCTCCCAGGGCAGAAAGGAATTAATTATAATTTATATCTGTCAACGTATAACTATTATAAATATGAAAACTTCCAAAGAGGTCATTAAACTACCACTGACAATTATGTTGCCACAGAGAGATCTATTCAATATGTCTATTGGATTCTATGTGCACAAGGACACTTAGGACAGTCTTTGATAGTTAAAATGATCATGTGACATGTTTTAGATCTCTGCTGTCATTCCTACTCTTGCTTCAGAATTGTTGCTTCTAGGCAACTGCTTATATCATGTCCTAAACTCTATTTGTTTTACTTGAAAACAGGTCAGTCTAGATTGTCCAAGATTTGCCTAAAGTGAATTAATTCGTCTAATGCTGTATTGTACAGCCTAGGCCCGCGGTTCCTAACCTATGGGTCATGACCCCAATGGGGGTCGATTGACTATTTGCCTGGGGTCGCCTGGTACCTTCAGAAAAATTACTTTGAAAGGTTGTCAGTGTATAGTTTCCTGATATTTAATAGTTTTTATCATTACAACACTAGATAACTACCCTACAATTGCAAATTTGAGCATACTTTCTGGTATAGTTATTGATTCAATAGATGGCAGCAATTTCATTTTATCTTCTCATCGAGGTTGAGTTGAATTTTACTGCTAAAATTCAAACAATATCCGGTTGGCACCAAAAACTACTCTGCCAGCTATAGTTATAGGCCATAAAATCCTAGATATTCTTCGTAATAATTGGTCAAGATTCAAGAACATAACTTCATACCGTTTATGTACAGTTTAAAGTTTTAAAAGCTATTGACAAAATCATTATAAATAATGATAAAATAAATAATTGATCATGGTGCCATTGCACTTAATATGTATGTCTGTATGGCAGTATATGCCATGTGTGGAATATGAAATGGTGAGAAATGAAGACGCAACAATAGGCAATGAATAGTCAGCAAAATGTGTTGAAGGGAAGAGGTCAATATGGCAATAAGCCTAATGATTCACTAAATTTTACTATTGGGGTCGGCGCAACTTTGGGAATACACAACAACGGGTCACAGCACTAAAAACGTTGGGAACTGCTGGCCTAGGCCATGTTGGACCTGGAGCGCCTTGTATTACAGAATAATAAGGTCAACAAAATGGTCCCAGTCCGACCATAAGCTAACGTAAGCTTATGATCAATGGCAAGCTGTGAAATCCATGTGCCTTGCATGCGGTTGTCCTATCTCTGTTGTCGCTCCCACTGTTGCTTCTGAACTGTTGCTTCTAGGACTGCTGCTTATATGATTTCCTAAACTATAATTGTTTTACTTGATGCAGAAAAGTCCCTCATTATTTTGAATACAGTAAGTAAAGCCTTGTTCCAGAATGGCCAATATATTGTGATAATTTTCATTAGTAGTAATGGGCGTGAAAATGTAGTAAAGTAGTATTTATTGCAAATTTACTCATGCACGTTATGGAGCATGACCCTAGAATTGGACAAAAATGTAATACTAGTATAAATTGGTCAATTGTTTTAAATATTTTTATGCCAAATGTTGCATAACTGTATCATAATTATTGTGGCTCACAACAGATTCTGCTCTCACAGCGCTGCGATACAAATAATACTGCTGTTGTTAACTGCTAACTGTATCATGTATGTTTGTGTGTTTGTATATTAAAGACTCGTTATTTATCGGACTGTAGAATACCTGCTGTTGTTGCATCTTTCGATATTTTACTGCTGTTCCTAGACTGAGCTGAAAAGGACGTCTACTGTGTGGAGAAAAAGAAGCCAGTGTAATGCATAAGATGCATATATTATGCATTACACTGGCTTCTTTTTCTTAATTAGCATGAGGGTAATGATTAAGGCATCAGTTGCCTTAGTCACTGGCTACCGAAACAAAATCCTCTATCCTTATGTTCTGCGAAAGACGCTTAAAAATGTTTGTAATTAGCACTATCGCTTCTCACGGATTTATTATCATTGTGGGCTGATCAAGAGTTTATGCTGTGTGTGCTAATGCTAGTAGAGGCAGTCTGGGGGGTGTCCTGAGAAAATCAGTCAAAACTAAAATCAACTGACCAAGTTTAGGGACATGCAGCAGTAGACTATTCCTTTGCGACTCACAACCAGACCGATGGCATCACGTGACTTCTGCTGACGCAAACTTTATGGTACGAGTTTATGGTATGAGTTGGTTATTATTGCATATGCACGCAAGAGCACAAACGACTCATGCCTTATCTATTTTTAGCCTCCAATCTTGCGCTGATATGATCTTGTTCCTTGTTTGGCCACAAGTTGCCACAACATCATTGATCAGCTTAACGAAGGAAGTTCCGTCTAGTGATATATATAGGTCGTTGCTCACAACAGATTCTGCTCTCACAGCGCTGCAATATAAATAACACTGCTGTTGCTAACTGGTGAGACGAGTCCTGTGTGACTTCATCGGTAGCCCGCCACTGAATTTGTATGTGTGTTATAACATTTTTATATTTTTATTTTGTGGCGAATAAGCTACTTACTTACTTACTTACTACAATAAATCTGTCAATTCAATATTCAATAAATTTTAAGCAATGAAAGAGGGATACATTTTAAATGTTTTAAAAATTGCATCAAATTATATCAACAGGGTTCAAAGTTTTGCACATTCAAAGTTTGACAAACACAATTGAAACTTTCCAACATACAAAAGATAATTGTATACTGATAATTAGAAACATTTTTTAAACTGCAAACTTACTAAACACATTTTGGCATAATAACTTACAAGAAAACAGTTTCTGAGTTGGATGAAATTTTTTTAAATGAGATTTATTGTCATTGTTAAATCTATCAGGCACTTTGTGATATTAAATTTTAGAAAAATATGGATGAATTGAGATTGGTCGGTAGTTGGTATGGTTGTCCCTTTCGGCTCTTGCCCTAGTAAAGATTGGAGTAACCTTTGCAATCTTAAGTTTATGAGGGACAATCCCAGTAGCAAGAAAGAGAGTGAGAGAAGTTTATAATATCGTCCAGTTTAGAACTTTAAGAGGCCATAAGCCACCATATTGATTTCCCTACTTCTGACTAAATTTGACTACTTCATTTACTTGTAATCTCCTATTCTAAACAGTCACAGTATAAAAAGCCATAGCACTCCAAGTGCACCTTCACTATTTAATCAACTAGTTAAGTAATTACTTGTGTTACAAGCCTGCTGCTAACCTCAATGTAGTCAAAATAGTATGACAAGGTGTCCCTACTAGCAGATTTTTATCGCTTCTGTGTGTTCCCTCTGTCACCTGTTACCAAAATTGGCATACGCTTTGTAGATTTGTGTAAAGTGGTAGCAATGAAATAATGTTATGTTAACTGGTGAATGGGCAAATGACAAGATGCAGTGTTGACGACAACTGCTCTCACCTCTGGTGTACATGTACACTGTGTCCGGATGCAAAGTAGCCTCCTAAACATTTCTCAATAACTTCTTGAAAACTAAACCAATAGCTATATAACTATATTCAATCATTTTTCAATAAGCCTACCAAATATGACTTAAATTGACGCAGCACAAACAAAGATATTGAATATTAAAAAATATCGGGTGAAATTGTGAGTTTCCAACATAGGCACTTACTTACTCAGACGCTGTCGATGTCATCATCGAAGACATCGATGGAAAACGTCATTGGTTTTGGTGTAAAACAGCAAAGAAACGTGGTGTTTACAGAAGAAGATAAAATTTTAATTATTGCGGATAGACAATTAAGGGTTATGGTGCGAAAAGGTTTGTGAATGAATTTTCAAACAGAAACTGGTGTCTGTCATCTTTGAAAAAGCTGAGGAAGAAGATTGATGCGTTTATGCGACGCAGCGGCGGCTGAAACACGCAAAAAGCATGTTTCTGTTGAATGTCTCCTTAACACTTCTCGATATCATTACTGATAGGCCTACCAGTCACTGTGTTAACCCTGGGGTGCACTAATTTGATCTTCATTCTCAGATTGTGAGGGAGATGGGGATTTGAAGACCGCGGTATAGATACGACATCATTGCCATGGTGGAAACTTCCATTTTCAGTACTTATTTTCAAACGTTCATAACTTTAACAAACTTACCAACATTTCCAAACAGCTACAGGATATTGTGTAAATATGGCTACCGATGATATTTGTGAAAATTTCAGGCAAATTGTAAACCTTTTGACCGAGTTATGATAATTTTGCTCGAGGCTACTTTTTATCCGGACACAGTGTATAGGCCTACACACATGTGTGTGAATAACACCACTCTTTATTGAACCAATGTCACAGTTTAACTATTGAAAAAGGAAAATATTTATATAGCAGTGTACCAAAGAAGAGATTCTTGACGAATGCATGCATTCATGCATGTATAGGCCTACACGTTTGTGAATGTATGAATGCACGTAAGCCTATATTAACAATTATGATAAGAAACAATTTATATTAGATACCAGATGTAACCCGTAAAATATAACGGACAGTTTTAAATTCAGATAGTAATTTTAAAAAACAAAAACAATGTAATGCTTATACTATAGTAACAGCAGCAGAAACTTCAATCGAGATAATTTCTGAGGCGCCTTAGTACTTGTCCTCTTAAATCACAACCGTGACTGAGACAGTCATGGTTGAACCAAAGAGAGGAAATCCATCTTGATTTGAGAGAATCCGCTGGGTTTACGGAGTGAATCGCAGGTGGCGGGCAAATCAACCAGCTGCTGGGGGTCATTCCGGTTGAATA
>JAQFXW010003418.1:0-11926 GCA_034693945.1 Dendrobaena attemsi
ACTGCAGTGAGGCGCCTGCTTTTATAGGATACAGCAGCCAATCAGAAGCGATCACAATGGCGCCTAAGCGCGCGTAAAACAGTAGCTGCATGCATCAACAAACTAAAAATATCACACGCTGCAACGGCAGCCTAGCTAAAATTATCTCTCGCTGCAAACAGCAGCACTGCGTAGCGACTTAAAATGGAACTAAAACACACTAGCCTATCAGTTCAGTGTCAGAGTTCAATGTCGAATCGACTAGAAAACGAATATTAATCAGTTCAGCGATAAATGTCAACAAAGATCGCGGTGAATCGAATTCACGATAATAATTAGCAAAGTTAAGCTGACTCGCTTACAAAAAGGCAATAATAAAATCTGTGGGGGCCAAATTTTGTCTCAATATCATAAGTACCAATAATGAGAATACATATACTGCTAAAAACACAGTTTACATTATGCTGCCTTTGCTCAATCACACCATTTTGTCCTGTCGAAGTTGAAACCACAAGAAGTTAGTACAAAGAGTCATTCAAATTCATACTTTAACTAGGAAGCAAGATACAAACAGCGACAGGCGATCAGTGCCGTCTACTCAGACGCTTCTCAAATGCCCTTCAAATCGAAAACTATTAAACCTTGGTTTGGAACAATCAGGAATATGATTGTTCTGCGTCTACGCGATGCTTTACACGGCCAGTCGACAGCATAGTGTAGACATTATTTCTATTGGATGATGTCGAAATAAATCTGAGCTATAATCATTTAATAATTACATTATCCTATTATTATCGTTATTGTGTTTTCTCTCTTTGCTCTGGGCCAATGGTAGCTAAATGCCAAGAAAGTGCCGATCAAAGTAAAGTATTTCTTGTTCTTGCTCTAGTCATCCGTTTAAAATGGGTCAGATAGTGCTTGCATTCGAACGCTAATTTTTCAGTTATGGTATAAAATTATTTAAAAAATAATTAGGCAATTTTAGTTAAGTGGAAAATAAAACTATTAGCTTCGGTGGATTATAAGATCATAGACCAGATTCCTTGAAAACGGTCGATAAAGTTGATCAATTTAGCATTGTTTACTATAGGAACAAGGCCATTCTGCCTTTACCACATGTTTCAAATATTCACGATCAATCATAGGCCATTGACTGAAGCGTTATCATTCCTGTAACTATTAATACACTTCAGTGCTCTGGATGGCTTGGGTGGGAAAGCCCTTTGAATATAACTCTGTAAGGGACACAGTATAAATTCTGATCAACAGATTAATTACACAATTACTTAAATGTTGAGAAACCTTTGTCAATGAATTTCGTCATGTTAGCTCGGAACGGTTCCACTGTTTCCGTAGTCGACTCTCGAACGACCTTCGCCACGTGTTGCTGGCATTCTGGAGTTATTTGAGTTTAACACAGAAAATATCACTTTTGTAATTTCAGACTACATTAAATCATTAACACTAAATGAAAGTTGCTAGGTGGCGCTATTAGGTGTGGCATTACTTATCTATAGATATTTCTCGTGTACTAAGTTCTTGAGTGTTCTTTAAGTTCTTTTTATGGTCTCCTCAAGACTTTACATTTCAGATAAATTTATATAGCACCATTAAAAGTCTCTACTCAAAGGCACTTCCAACACAGGCCCGACCAAAAAGAAGTCTTCAGAAAGGACCGTATAAAGAGCCCAAAGAAGCATACAGAATCAAATGAAGATCTTGACCTATTGCGATCAAGAGAAGATCAATCCCTTTAGCTCTAGCCCTCAGGCAGTAATGCGCATGAAGTCGTAGCAACCTCATTTTCTTGGCCTCTGCTTATGAGGCTGGGTGTCCAATAGTCTTCCTCACCATCTCATCTTCGCACCCACATGATCAATGTAATCATCGTACACGAGTTGATTACAGGTCCAGATTATACAATGGGACGCGGTAGTGGTGAAGGTCGCCGCCTCGCAACCGAAAGGTTGTGGGTTCGAATCCCACCCACTGCGTAAGGATCTTTAGCAAGTCCTTCACTCACAATTGCTGAAGCGCTTTGGCGTGTAAAACTCCGACACACCCTAGGGCACATACATACAAAAGTCTCAAACATTGCAAATCAAACCTTGATCAACCATAACAGAATTCAAGCGTCTTACTGTCAAGGGATGTTTGCGCTTTCTTCAGTTCCTGTTCGAGGTCTTCAAAGTTGACCATTGCAGCTTGGCAGACGTCGCTTGGTTCAGGAAGAGGCAACTGCGCTTTCTCTGCATCAACCTCAGAATTATACTTGTGGACGTACTGCGCCACAAGATACTGAAGCAGACTCACCGAATTATCCTGACACGCACACACTAACAATTTTATACGAATGTGTGTACATGTATGTAATGGCCAATGCTCAATTATAATATCAAAAGAAATACCAAGCTTATAATAACAAGATTACCAAGATTGCTCAACGACATCGCAAGTCCCACAATCTTGGAAAATTTCCCAAAGGGTGATGGCACAGTACAGCAAACGTCATTGTTGTCCGTATAGGTGTGCACCAAGTTTTAGTAAGTAAGCAAATAAACTGTATAAAAATTTGGTGGGTATGAATCGGTTAATTTTCTGCATTCCCATTCATTTAGAAAATTTATATATCACCCCTTCAAGGATGGATTGATCAGAAAGACTAAGGTTATTCCTAACAACTGAAGGTTTAAGTATTTGACAGATGAATTCTGCTCACTTTGCTTTTCACATCTTTTAGTTTGGCCAAAATGTCAAGAGCAAATCCATCTGCCTGGCCTCGTGTGGTACCTGGAATAAAGTGACAATTTACATGTAAACTCTCAGAGCCCACGAAACTACTGTCAGTGTAGAATTTTAAAAAATGCTTCAGCATAATAACATTGAGAAGTATTTTGTACAGAATTCTGCTGTATCTTAAGCATGTCTTCAGAGTTTGATGCTTTAGTATCTGTCAGAAAACCTAATTCTCTTAAATGCATCTATTCTTCATGTTCTGACAAATATCACCGTTATAAAGCAGCATTGATTAATGTTTTATGAATTCTAAGAAAAGTAGAAAAGAAAGCATTCCAATAGATTCACAATCTACCTCCATTCATGTAGTTTCCAAAAGCCAAAATAAGTCCCAGCAGATCCTGAACACTCTTGTTCGTTGTCAACATCTACAAAATCGGGCAACATATAGACACACGTCGACAATTGCAATTTAAGGGAATTCCCCGATGCAGGATAATTCAATTCAAAACCATTCATTTGAGAAGTTACACACAAAAACCATAGTAAATCATAAATTAAGAAAGAAAATCAAATAACAAGTTAGTCATGTCAAATTATAAAACGAAGTTTGATGACTCTCAAATAGGGCTGCCCAGAAAGATATGAATCCCGCTAAGACCTAGGTAACCCTGGAACATATTACATGAAGTGATGAGTAACACGATGAGCAACTGAAAATGGTGTCAAATATAGAAAGTTATAGCAATAAGTGGAATTAAAAAAAATAAAGCGATAAATAATGAAAAGCAAAGGAAAGAATCACGTATGAACCACACTGAGTCAGTGGCGTAGCTAGGGGGCAAGGGGGGACTGTTGTCCCCGGGCGCAGGGCTGGGTGGGTGGGGTGCAAAATCGGGAGAATGTAAGCGATTTTTTCCGGAAATGGCATAAATCTGATCACTTCTTGGTGATTTTGCCGAGAAAAGGGGCGCAAATTCTGAAAATATACGTGATATCACTTTATTTTGCGTAGAAAAGGGGCGCACAATTTCGAAAATAGAGGCAATGACTAAAGAGAAATTTTTTGGAGGACAGAGGCGCAAATTTCGCAAATTATCCCCGGGCGCAAAAGACCCTAGCTACGCCACTGTACAGAGTCAGAATGCAGCACAATGTCTGCTTATTGTGTTCTGACCTGGACAATCATTCGAATGTTCGTGAGACGGTGTTCGATGGAAAAGAGGGTTTCCGTGAAAGTCGACTGGAAGATGAGACAGTAGCAGCGATCGGAAAAACACGGAATCAACGACAGATCGTGAATGAATCTAAAACACAGGAAATTAAATACAGACAAATAACATTATAGACACAACTAACAGATTGGAGGGCAGACTTTAGAAAATGTTAAATTTTGCATTTGCCCCAGACGCAAAGGGGATAATGTTCCGACATCTCAGAATAGCACATCTGGTGGGGTTTTACATAAAGAACATCAGCATGCTAACTCCAACTTACCATCAGTACTGTAGTCGAGAGCGAACCTGAGTAGTACACACTTAAAGGCATTTCAAAACTCTTTGAATGAATAAATAAATAGAAATTTACACATAAAGTTAAACATGCGTTAAGTCAACAACGTTGTACTTACTGTTCAGGTCGGTCGAGAGCAACGTCCGGTTTCGTCTCGAGATGCCTTCGAATAAGTTCCAATTCAGCGTCTTCCGGTCTCTAATACAATAAAGAACACAGTCATATCTAAACATTTATGTAACGCCTCTAGAATTCAAAGCACTTTCGGTGTGCAAGGCCCTGCGAAGAGAGACTGGTCCGGAGAAGAGATAGGGAGGACGATATATGTGAGAGCCTCTGAGTAGGGATCTTGAAGGGGCGCTATACAAATTGCGATTGATTGAGAATGCCCAAAAGAATTCTGCAGCAAACAGAGAAAGTGCATTCCAGAGAGATGTGCAAAAGAAGCAAGAGAGCGAGATTCATGAGAGTTCATGTTCGACTCTAGCAACATGATAACACATTTAATGGTACAGAAACTTGAACAGCATATGTATGAAACAAAAGTTCTCTCTCCTACATTCATTCATTCTTGACTTTTATACAATGCATCTTCAAGAAACTACTCAGAAGCGCTCCAAGACAAAATAAGGACTCAAGAGATCGAGTCGAATTTGAGTTCAACGATTACGAGCCCGAGTCCAAGTTCGGTTCTGAGTCAAATCCGCCAAAAACTGGTCTTGAGACAGACTCGAGTCCTTGGCCTGACTCGATTAATGCATCACTGGACGATGGTAGGAAGAGGCCTTGAAGCTAAGTGTCAGTATTTTAAATTGTATGCGAGCATGGAGAGGAAGCCAATGGAGAAGGTTATATCCGTCGCATGCATATCTCAGACCAGCAATTTGTCTTCAACAGTCTTTAAGAAATGCCAGCACATATTAAAACAAGCTGGCGGTCGTATCTCTATACCATAAAACCCAGTTTGTTAACGTTTGTGACTTCTTTTACTGGTTTGTTGATGTTCCTCATGGCCCTGTCTGGAACCAACTTTCTGCCATGGCTGAAACTGAAGCACCAGTTGCCTTCCTGATATGGTCCGAATTTCAACTGATACTGACAGAAAGATGTCCATAAAAAGAGCAAACCTGGTCGTAGAGCGTATTCAGCGTTTCCAAAGAAAGATTTGACATATCGAATTCCAGAATCGCTACAAACATATAAACAGAAGCATATGTTAACATATAACTATGAATACATGTTGCACACATTATGTGTATGATGCAATACTCACATACAAGCATATTGTGCACACAAACATACATACATATTTGCAAACAAGCATACATAACACATATTAAAATACACTCATATAATTATTGTGTGCAAGCATATTTACAACACATACACATGATTCATTTTATTTATTCACATATGTCTATGCTGCCCTTTCAAGTCTACTATACTATTCAGAGCTGGTTCAGACTAAAGCGCAGACGTCTGTTGAAGTTTACACGCTGAAGTTCAGCAAGTAATTTTGAATAAAGAACTTGCTTAACGTCCTTACGTGTAGCTGGGCTCTGAATTGAACCTGTGCCCTCTTGGACACATGTCTTCAAGGTGGCGATTGTCCCACAATATGTACTTACAAACATGAATGCATACATAACTACAGATCTATGTTAACAAAAACATACAATGGAACAGCAAGTAAGCAAGCACACCCTTCATTTATTTCTAGACTTCATTTAGAACCACTTAAAGAGTAATCCAACCAACACTCACTGCCGTTCAATTTAAAATTAAAAAATAAAATAAAAAATAAACTATGACTTTATAAATATCAACATGTCATCTGTGTAACAAAGAAATTATATTCATCATTCATTAAAATACATATCCTATTACACATCTTCAAGGGTGCAACTCAGAAGCACCAGAAACTTAAAAGCCAGTTCTAAAAAGTCAGAGCAAGCAGAAAGACCAGATAAGTCGGATTGACTTAAGCAAAGTCCTTGTAAGCCGATATGGCATGAGGCTTTACCGGTTTCAATTTCTGACGCTTGGAGATGAAGACTTGAGATGAAGATTCCAATCGCTTGTGATCTCTTCGCGTCCAGCAGTTTAGCTACCTGGAATAATAGGAAAAATCACAAGAGAGCTAGAGTTAGTTTTTTATAGAAAATTATGTACATATTTAATTATTCATATAATAATTTTATTTATTTATTTATTCACACATTTCTATACTACCCCTTGAAGTCTCCTACTATTCAGAGGCGGTCCCGACTATAGCCCAGAGGTGTGTCGGAATTTACACACCGAAGCGCCACGAGCAATTGTGAGTGCAGTACTTGCTCAAGGTCCTTATGCGGTGGGTGGGATTCGAACCTGCAACCCTTCGAATGCAAGGCGGCGACCTTCACCACTACACTACTGCGCCCCACATATTGCCTTATCAAGTCTGCTGCTACTCAGAGGTGGTCCTGACTACAGCTCAGATGTGTATCAGAGTTTACATGCCGAATTGTGAGTGAAGGACTTACTCAAGGCTTGGGTTATGAATCGAACCTTCGACATTTCAGACACAAGGTGGTGACTATTCCACTACACCATCACGCCCTGAAAAGTACATTAAGTTGAACTAAGTATATAGTTCCATCTGGCAACAGAAGGCTGATTCTGCCCAATGGAGGATACACATCGTTTACCAGTGTCTTATTTGTTACACTAGCCCTCTCCCGGGTCTTTCCGTGCGGTGTCACGACAATTCGTTCACCGATAAATCATACACAGACAATTCGTTCACGACAATTTATTCACTCTTACATCCGGCTTCCAATCGTAATTATGTTTTTATATTTCATCCCACTTCGAGTTTAATTAAGATTTTAATCACTTGTTCTATCAGATTTCATCCGACTTAGAGTTCAATTTAGATTTTCATCACAGTGAACGAATTGTCATGAGCGAATTGTCGTGGAACCTTTCCATACATAGGCAGTTAACACACACCGTGTATAAATCTACTAAATCACATAAATATATCATATGGACTTTTCTTTACCTCCCGCGTTTTCTTGGCTTTGGCATGCTTTTCCGGAGATGACTTCTTCTTAGCTGGAGCCTTAGAGAAGAGATCCTCAAATTCTTCTGCATTGATTTCCGGTTCCTCCAGTCCTTCCCACAGACACTCTGTGGCACTAGAAGTGGAAAAGGATATTAAAACTTAGTTTAAAATGTTCTGACATTGAAATTACAGCAATAAATGAACAAACAAAAGCCATAAAGTCAAATCATTGGGAATGAGGTAACCGAGAAAATTGCTCAGCTAAATTCTTTTCTCTGTTCTGCTTATAGATGGTTTTTCAGTTTATTTATTAACATATTTCTATACCGCCCCTTTCAAGTCAATTTACTACTCAGAGGCGGTCCCGACTACAGCTCAAAGGTGTGTCGGAGTCAACACGCCGAAGCACCTCAAGCAATTGTGAGTGAAGGACTTGCTTAAGGTCCTTATGCGGCGGGTGGGATTTGAACCTGCAAACCTTCACAATGAAAGTACTGACCTTCACCACTACACTGCCATGCCCAAGAGTCACTTTGTTTGAATGTGGTCTTGTGTTGTCAGGTAGAAAGTACATAATCATATCAATCAATAACTCGAAAGTCATATACGATAACTGCAGTCACTGCTCAGAGGTGCTCCATGACCCAGGTCATGCGGAAACAAGCAGTCTTAAGAGGGACGCAAAATGGAGAAGAAATGTCTCAGAGGCTGATTGTGCACGTCCTCCAGGAACCTGATCCGCATATAAAATTCATATTGGTTCCTGATTGGTTGATAAATTAGCATCTATTTCTTGATTCATTAACATCCATACCAATGTGTTTAGAAGTTGTTATAGAAGATCTTAAAAAACAAATGTGCTTAGCTCAACCTTATGGATTTTTAGCAGCAGATACTATACAGTCATGATCCTGACAATCAAATATTATATTTATATTCAACCTAACTACCTAGTGATACTTTTTGAACGCTTCGAGTAGCTGTTATACAAGGTTCTAACAAATACACCACACTACGGTATAAAAATAAAATCATATATCAAAGATAATGTGTGTCATAAAAATGCAAAATTTGCTTAGAAAGAAAGACAACAACATAGTATTGAAAAGCTGCAGGAAACCTATTTAAGCAACTAAATAAATCTAATAAATAATACCCTGCACATCGCATGCATTCATGTTTTAAATTTATTGATCCCAGAAAAGATTCAAAAGATATTGAAATAATTTTACTGAACCAACTGATTGTTGAAAACATGGTTTCATCAGCAATTTGTGAATAACGGAAACATCAATTCCACCAAAACACATTATCTCCAGAAGTAGAAAATAATTAATCATCTCTGAGGGCTATGAATAATTTTATCAGGAAAATTAAAGCTACACGAGTTCAGATTTAAGTTGCAATGGCGTTAAGAAATAATTCATCTGGAATTAAACCAGCGTCACTTGTACGCACACAGTCCATGTTGCCAAATCATTTTTTATGCAGATGAGAATCTTAGCGGCATTCAATAAGTAGAATGACGGACAAAAACATCAATTTGAAAACAAGAAATGTGACGATAAAACTTCATGGTAAATGAAGAAGAATGATCGATGAAACCGTTGCTTGTGAAACAAAGTATGAATAGAGAGCATAGCAATAAGAGTGCTTCAATGTGGCTATTTAAATTACGAGATTGAAAACACTGATTTGGCAACATAAACTACGAGATTACCTAATTTTAGTAAAACTACAGACTACGAAAAAAAATGCAAGCTGTACAGAGAAATATCAAGCCAAGTGCTCAAACCATTTATGATTCGCATAAAGCAAGTAGGCCTAAAATAGCATGGAGTGTTTAAAATAAGTATGTGTTACAAAGGATTACTCAAAAGGGTTCTCTTTGAGAAAAGAATGTTCAAGTGTCCTCTTGAAAACCAGTAAGGTTCATTCACACAGTTTGAAATTCCCATGAATAAATGCAGGCTGATTAAAACAAGCTAAGCTGAGCAGAATATACAATGAAAAGCATTTAAAAGAATGCCATGCACATTGCAGAGGCAGCTACTTACAAAGGCTTTTAAACCAAATATTGTTTCTTGATGCCTGAAATGTTCAAACCAACATATAAGATCAAAAGAAAAAAACATCTGAAATATAATATAAATTTTATAAAAAAACAACAGAGGACCAATAACAATAAAAACAACACTTATGACAACATAACAACACAGCTATAATAATATCACAACACTTATAACAATTCAAAATGAACAGTTTTTAAACGACTGTAGAACATACGAGAATGAGTTTTATTGAGTAATTGTTGCCCAAGGAGGAGGCAATTCCTCACAATAATATCCTTGCAAATTGAATGTTCATAAACAAAGATGCATTCCAGTGGGTACCGTACTTTTTCCAACCTGGAAGCGATGAGTAGGGGGTCATTTCAAGAAAAATTGCATAACTTCTCACCATATAGTATTAGAAAGTAATATTAGTAATATTAATAATAATGACAAAGTCTGCTCGACAATATCCTTGCTATCACAAGGGTGCCTACACAATTTACATCATGCCAACTATTTAAGTATTTAAGCAGTTAACTCGGCCAATGCATAACTAAAACATTTTTTAAACAACTGTAGAACATAGAGTAATAGCAAGAATGATTTTGAACAAACGTACACTAATGTAGATGTAGACCTTGCAATTAACTTCATGGTTCAAATTTAACTGCTTCAGAGTTATTGTATTGCTGTTTAATATTAAACACAAACTGAGGATGATGTAACCAGAAATTTCGAAAAAAAATAAAACAAATCAAAAAGTAGAAGCAATAACAACAGTTAACAACATGCACAGAGAACACAATTATATTTAAACTCAGTGTTCAAAAAGAATTAAATAAGTAACATATTCTACGTAGACAACAGATGAAAATTCCAGCAAGACGAAATAATAAGGTAACTCATGAAGCCTTGTAAATAGCTTCAGACTTTTGGAGGTTATTCGAATTATCGCTCTGTACCTTGCTTCGGTGAATTGTTTCTGTGCATCGTTGATCTGAATCTTCTTCCAAAACAAAGGTTTCATCGGCATCTGCGGAACAATTGCTGGTCTCTGAAGTCCTATTCAACCAAAGTAGACAGATTAACACTTAACATGAACAATACCACCGGGGGTGTCATGACAAATGGTTCAAAGACAAATGGTTCACGACAAATAGTACACGGACAAATGGCTCACAGACAAATGGTTCACGACAAATAGTACACGAACAAATGGCTCACGACAAATGGTTCACTCTTTTATCCAGCTTCTAATCGTAGTTATATTTTCATCTTCAATCCCGCTTCGAGTTTAATTCAGATTTTAATCATATTTCCAGCTTCCAATTGTAGTTCTTTTATAAAATGTAATCCCACTTCTAGTGTTATTTACATTTTAAGCGTATCTCTTAATGGACATATGGTATTAATGTCATCCAACTTCGAGTTAACGTTAGATTTTCATCGTACATCCACCTTCCAGTGGTAGATGTTTTTGTCGTTCATCCCACTTTGAATTAAATTTACATTTTCCTCGCATATCTACTTAGGACATGATACTGCATAGTGAACCAAATGTCTGTGAACCATTTGTCTGTGAACCATTTGTCTGTGAACCATTTGTCGTGGAACCAAAACCGGGTATGGTTCTGCTTAATGGAACCACATCATGTCCTTTAATGTGCCACAAGAGCAGAAACACAACTAATACAATTAATCAGGTGACCCTTCCAGGATGATGGACAGCACACTGGCACAACGAGTAGAATCGCTGGATTGACTTCCCACAGCCCTCGACAAGGTGACTAAGACCAATTTCGTTAATCAGTAAAATTCAGCTCCTGTACTATTTCTATTTCTACACTCATACTGCATCAGTTAAAATAATAATAAACGAAAACCATAAATAGTATTACAAATAGCTAACAGCATTATCAATAGCTATTATTGTTCTTATATTTGTTGCACGCAAGGTATTTACAATCGTTCAAGTTAAAGAGAAAATGTCCAGAGACTGCCTATAAATATTTGTATTCTGGAATGTTGACAGAATCAGTCTCTGTATTGAGAAAGGTTGCTTTGAAAGCAATAGCGTCAAAGCGTTTGATAGTCACAGAAAGATGTTTCAACAGGCAAGTTGTTTCCATTGGGTATCCAGATGTGAGCGTCAGGTCATGTCATAAAAGCATGATAAAGTCCATGCGATCAGCATTTATTGCAGTGTTCCCAGAGATAGATGGTCAAACTCATATGTATTGGTGAGCTCCTTATATTTCGTTTTCATCCTATTCACAGCGATTTCCGCAGCACGATGCGTCGCCGCTACTTACGTGTCTGACAAGTACGAGTGCCATTATGTCTATAATGGTAACGTCCCATAGCAGGCTTCTGTCTGACCTCCATGGGATCAATGTCATACCGTCAGGTATTTTCCATCCAGATCTCAACAGCTCTTTTATTGTTGGATAGCCCGCCCTTGTTGAGAGCCGAAAAGACAATTTCATGGATGACCCCGGTGTCACGACAAATGGTTCACAGACAAATGGTACACGGACAAATGGCTCACGACAAATGGTTCACTCTCATATCCAGCTTCCAATCGTAGTTATATTTT
>JAQFXW010003419.1:0-11926 GCA_034693945.1 Dendrobaena attemsi
CCTGACCTCCTGGAACTCGACCTCGGACCACCACGGACTTCTCTCATTGACTACTCTCTTGACTTTACGCAGCGCTCATGAATTAGCTGGTGCCCAGCGCTTAGCTTTTCAGAGCGCTTTACAAATGTTGAGTTTACGATTACGATTGTTATTTTATTATCAGGATTTCTATATGTATTTGTCATGTCAATAGAAATGAAGAAAAGACAACCTGGAAGACTGAATGGCCGTGGCATTATCATTAAGCATGCCGTACTTGTTGGAAACTTCATCTTTGCTGTTAGTATTTGTAAATACTTGAATTTACATTTTTCTGACTGATTTGTATGTTACCCAATGATTGAATGGGTTGATTCCATATTGTTACATTTTCCTTAAATTTATCACAATGGAAGCTAGTTATTCTCATGTGCTATAGATTTCTAAGGTGCCTCCCTCAGTACGACCTAATCAGAGGCGCTCCCAGTGTACTGGGCTCGTGAGAAGAGATTATTAGTTTTAAGACAGCGGGCAGAAGCAGTACTGTCAGTTAAGATCGTGGAACGAGTCAATGAAGAACTGTCATTAACAGCTATGAACCAACGGATACAATCTGATACATAGGCACAATTTTGGGCAGTAGCAGTTCAAGAATTAGGCACCAGAAGCTCATAGCGGCCTAGGGAACGGATAGGGCGACCAGAGGTAGATGAAATAGGCCGCTGAATCAGGTCCCAAAGATAGAGCGGAGCTTGACCCAAAATAGCTCTGTAGGTAAAAGAGAGAATTTTAAACTGGATTAGGGCAGTTAGAGGAAGCCAATGAATGTGAAGATGTGAGCGAAACGTGGAAGGCGAGCAATCAAACGGGCAGCTCCATTTAAGACCGATTGCAATGGAGATAGACGCAGTTTCGGAAACTAATAAGAAAAGAATTGCAGTAATAAATCCTAGAAGAAACAAAGGTGGTAACAGTCAAAGAAGGGTCTGATGGTATGAAGACGCTGCAAATGATAGATGCTCGACCTAGACAGGTTAGGGACATGTTCAACAAACGAAAGAGTAGGCCTACTATCACTGAGACTACTCTTTCACAAATCTTATCCTGATTCCTTCTCTCCTTATCTTCCTCGTTGTTTAAGCTGTAAACATTGCTTGCCTTAGCTTCCTGCCATGCCTGTCTTCCTACCTGAATTCTTTGGATCTTGGCAGAAGCAGCTGATCACATGACTGCCCTTTTGTGTATGCTATAGATTGCAATTATTATTTAACTATAATTATTTAACATATGTGAATTCTGTATTCTTAGTTTTATTGGTACTAAGTCGTGACTTTGGTGTTTACATTGTTGTCAGCCTTTTGTTAGCTCTTATCAGCTTTAAATTACTCGTTCTTTAGACATGATGCGCTAGCATACAAGACTGCATGTACTTCACAACTGGGTCTACCATTGTAACTCATGTGTGTTGTTCTAAGTTGATAGGTTGTATCGTTATCGGGGTCTGTACCTACCTGGCCGTCGATAAGGTGAAATTTGTCTCCATCGTGATTGGCACTCCACTTGTCGCTTGCGCCGTCTACATTGTCTTGGCCGCTGGATGCTTCCTGTTCGTTGTGTCGTTTCTCGGCTGCTTTGGTTCGTTCTATGAAAACAGACGAATTCTTTTCATTGTAAGATTTTGAATTGAGTAATGGCTATTGTTTCTTTGTCAACAAGTCGTGTTCTACCATGTTACAATGTAAATAAATGAAATTGATTAATTGCACTAGTGTGCGATTATATTAACTTATATATAGAATATTCTGTATTAAAGGTGTTATATGAATCAATCAAAATAGTTTGTTTGGGGCCACTTTACAACTCAGTGGCGCTCCCGACCCAGGCTCGGTGAAAAATAAAAAGTTTGAAAAGTTTCAAGGAGGCAATGAAATGAAGCTGAGAAATTGTGAGAAAGCAAACGAAGGCAAGTGGGAGGTCATTCCAAACAGTCCGTCCCACAACTGAAAAAGATCTTTGCTGTGTAGTTGCAGTACGCAAGAAAGGAACGAGAAAGTCATCACGTGTAGCCGAGCGCAAATAACAGAAGCAGAGGGAAAGGTAGAGAGCTCACTTGCGCGGTCCTGCATTGTCTGTATGGGACTTTTGATTATGATCCTCTCTGCAATTTGACATTTAAAAGTGATGTTTAGAACTTCAAACACTGTTGTTTCCTGAGTGTAATAGTTAGTTGTATTAATTATTAAGTAATTAATAGTTTTTGTATAACTCAATTAATGTAGATATTAATTAATTGACTTGTGCTTATAGACAGTTTGAAGAACAGACAATCAAACGGTAGTATTGTTGCATTTTGCAATAATTAGAGAAAACTTTTTGAGACATGATGTTTTGGATTACTAGGCACAGTAGGCAGACACTAATCAATTAACCATGCTTAAAACATTTATAGTGAAGCTATTTTGATGACCTGTCTAGATTATTGTACATTGTTATTTTTCAGGGTTGCACGTAGCCCCTGGGGTTGTGCAAATTGCAAGCGTTAAAATACATGTTTAATAATAATGTTATTAATATCAATAATTGTTATGTGTGTATATGTATATATATATTCATATATTATTTCCGTGTAAACCAACCATTCATTTACCAGAACCTGGAAATTTCTTTCAGTACACGATATGCCTGGTAATTATCTTCTTCTTGGCTCTGATTGGAGGAGTTATGGCAATCGTCTTCAGATCATGGGTAGGTTACCAGTATGCTTCAAATGCGTGCATGTGTGTATACATGTATGTGTATGTATCTGGACTTTTATCAAGTACATTTTAGTCGGGAGCATGTGATCCTCTCCCTCCCCCAAACCCCACCCCCGGTCGCGTAAGCCCATTAAGTATCATCCTCCATCCAGCTCCATGTTTTAATATGAACGTATTCATACTTCCTCCCAAGAAGGGATTGATCTTGGGAGATAGGGAGATCAGTGGTGCGGGCAGAAGTGACCGGGGAGATCCGAGGGGAATCACTGGGAGAAATCACCTAAACCCATTTTTATACCCTCAGAAGGCCTGTGGAAATGGTTGTCTATGAGATCTTTATTGGTGTGTCCTAACATAGTGAACATAGTTTTAAGATATTTCTAGACTGTCTCGGTTCTTCCAGATGACTAATCCAAATCTTGTAGATCACTCGTGTTGATTTGTTACGTAAAATTCTATAGTGTGTTTGTCATACACTCGAGTCGATCATTGTTCAGCAAGTGTCACTTGATGCCAGTGGTAAATTCGGTGAGGTCAAATAACAATTTAAGTTCAGATCGTGAGACAGCCTGAAAATGATCAGGACACTGAAATAGGTAGGCCTATATAATGTTTACCTTCAGTTCAGATCGTGAGACAGCCTGAAAATGATAAGGACACTGAAATAGGTATGCCTATATAATGTTTACCTTCAGTTCAGATCGTGAGACAGCCTGAAAATGATAAGGACACTGAAATAAGTATATAATGTTTACATAATATTAATCACTCGAATTTCACGTAATGTAGTAGAGAGACTAGCTGACTCTCTGGCAATGTTCGTATCATATTTGCAATAGTCAGGGTTCTGGGTCAGTTTCGTTGCAAGGAAGCCTTTATTTTATATACTCGCACATTTCTATACTGCCCCTTCACTACTACTCGGAGGCTGTCCCAACTACAATCCGGAGGTGTGTCAGAATCTACATGCCACAGTGCCACGAGCATTTGTGAGTAAAAGACTTGCTCAAGGTCCCTACGTGTGACTTGTGTCTGAATCAGACTCTTTGGACGCAAGGCGGCGACTATCTCACTGTGCCACTATGCCCCGCAAATCCTTGTCATACTACCAATACTCTCTTGAGCTGAATTGGCTGAATTTCACTTTGCAGCTATGTATATTGTAGATGCATGGAGTGTTAGGCAATTGTATTGAAAGAGTATCTGATATGTTATTTCTTTTTTGAAGCAATCGTTTCTAATTCCTTCAAAGCGTCAATTTTTAGCTCTTTTGCTTTGGTTGATCTATAGTGGATCTATGATCTATGGGTAACCATAGGTATATCTGTGGGTAACCACGAGTATTACATTTCTCTAACTCTGGACGGCCCTACTCAGAACCATTGCCGGTACCCTGCCAACTATCATCAACATCTACATCTATATAAGGAGCATTCCAATAATATTGATCACAGTTTTAACTTGGCCTCTGCGGTAGCCGGTTGTGTTTCCTTTTACTCTCTCTTACTATATTCTCAATTGTATGAAAACTGGTCGATTCAGTCTGATTTGATCAGAATGGATTGTGTTGGTTGTAGATTACAGATCAGATTCGAACGTACATGCGATCCACGCTGCAGTATAACTACGGAATGACGGGCGACTATAATGAGCTAGTCACACAGAGTTGGGATATCGCGCAGCAGAAGGTTTGTTCTTTGAGTGTTGTTATTCATTGCTAAAATTATCTATCTGCAGTCTGTATATTTAGTGTGAGCTTGATGAATGGTTCTCATGGGACATTAAGAACAATTTAAAGAGTTTATGTATTCTTTGAATGTAGCATGAAAATCAATTAGTCAATTGAGGTTTATACTATTATGTAACCAGGTCCTTAGGCAGTGTGACTGTAGGCCTACATGAAAAGATGCCGCTGAAATTTTGTAATGAAAATTATATCCTATTATCCTAAGGTATGACTCTTAAAATCATCTCTTAGATAAATTTCCATCTGATCTAATTAGTTTCTTAGGGCAGCTGATATTAACGACTACGACAATAGAAGAATCCTAATCAAATATTGAAGGCAAAGAAGTCTTCTGGAGCATAACTATGATCGTTATGTTCTATAGATGGTGTAAGCTTACGGGAAGCCTACATTTTTTGTATATTCATTAGTGTGGTGCTGCATGCTAAATATTTATCTATTTATTTACACATTTCTATAACCTCCCTTCAAGTTTACTACTACTCAGGGGCGGTGCCGACTACAGCGCGGAAGCTTGTTGGAGTCTGAATGCAGAAACCCCACGAGCAATTGTTAGTGAAGAACTGTCCCTATGTGTAACTTGGGTCTGAATCAGACCCGGAACCAGTGCGCTACCACACCCCATATGAAAAGACATGAAGCACATAATAATGTAAAAGATTTGGTTTTAATTTTTTTTATTTATGCATTTCTATACCGCCCCTTCAAGTCCACTACTACTCAGAGGCGGTCCCGACTACAGCCCGAGGGAGTGTCTGAGTTTTCACGCCGAAGCGCCACGAGCAATTGTATATTATTGATGCCTCGATTAGAATTGTTTTTCATAGGGCTCTGTGTGTAACTGTGTATGTGTGTTCTGTTCAGTGGTACTGCTGTGCTGTGGAGGACCAGAGCTGGGGAATTTATCGATCAGCAGAATGGTACAAATTTCAACCAGGAATTATAGGTCTGACATTGGAAATCACGTTCTCTTATAAATCTTAGAAGCAAAATTTTTATCGCAGACTGAAACAAGTTGTTCCATTCGATCTTATTAGATTTTGCTTTTTCACTGTTAATCTTTGTAGCCTATATTACTTCTGCCTTACATTTGCATTGGTCAGTATTAACGTTGTAATCATTATTAACATTATACCGCCCCTTCAAGTCTCCTAATACTCCCGACTACAGCCCGAGGTGTGTCAGAGTTTACACATTGTGAGTGAAGGACATGCTCAAGGTTCCTATGTGGTGGCTTGGGTCTTGAGGTGTGTTGGAATTTGAACGCTGAATCACCACGAGCAATTGTGAGTGAAGGACTGTCCCTACTTAGTGTTGTAAATAAGCTGGAGCAGTTTTTGAGCACTGTAGAAATCTTGAGACTGTGATTATAATCCATCTCTAAGCATTATTTTTCCATGTGTGGCTAGGGTCTGAATCAAACCCACAACCCTTTGGACCCAAGGCGGCAACTATCCCATTGCTCCAAACACGACCCACAAATTACGGTACTTTAGTCTAGCATCTGCATGTATAGTTTGCACAATGATCTGCTGGTGCCTTAACCTTCCCATCCATTCTATGTCAAACAGTCAAACCATTCGGCTACTAATAAGTCCTTGAATGATGACTTTGTGTGTCATGTGTCTGTTTTCAGAAGCCACAAAGCCATATGTGCCTGAGAGTTGTTGTAGGAAAAACCAGTACGGTCAGTATGTGCACCTCGTCAAATGCCAGACGTATTTCAATGGACCACCGGGAAAACAATCTGGTCTGACGAACGAGGCTGTCTTTTACAGGGTAAGCTACACAGTTCATAAATCAACAGAAACATAATGTAACAGTAACAGCTTTCCATTTGAATCTTACTCACTGGCTGTTGATTGTTTTGACCTAGTGTTGTGAATGAGCTAGAGCACTTTTTGAGCACTGCAGAAATCTTTAGACTGTGATTATAATATCCATCTCTCAGCATTATTTTTCCATCTGACATCTAAACCGAAGATTTTCTCGTGGTTTTACTGAAATTGTTGATTGAATTTCAACTGAATTTATCAGGTTTGTTCTGCTCAAGCAAGTTATTTGAGGTATTTGTTATTTTATATTCTTGGCTGAGGAAATGTTTCCATAATTTGCTGTTTCATTTGTGTGTAGGCCAAGAAATAAGCAAGGTTAGGTTCTGTTCAAAATACAGCACGGGCAATCACTTGAGTGTTAGGGTACTTTCCATGGATAGTGGGCATGAGCCAGATGGATTTGGACAAGATTCCTTAGATTAGGATGGTTCTGTGATAACTGTTAGTTATCTCTCTTTACCTATTTTTACATTTTGATTTATATGTGTTTGATATTTTATGTATGTTAAATTGAGTGTTAAAAGAAAAATGTACCCTGTTCTTTCAAAGATGTTTTAACCAAGAGATAGTATGAGACCAGTGGGAATAAAAAGGTAGGAAACTAATTTCTGTTTGTTAGAAATGTCAATGTTTCATAAGTGTAATATGGACTATAAGTGTAATTGACATCATTGCTTTCAGGGTTGTTATGTGGCTGGCACAGACGTTTTGTATCAAGTAGCAGGATCCATTATTGCAATTGGATTGACAGTAGCCATAATATTGGTAAGTACCGATAATCTACTATAGCTTACATTGATTAAGTCAAGTCATATTTCAAGGTGCTTTGTAGACACATTAAGTAATCCATGTTGTTTGCATCACAATAAATCTGATTCACTTTCCAAAAATACTCCCAACAGCTACTACTATTATTTTCTATTATATTATTTTATTATTTTAGTGTCATTCACACCTCTTGAATACCTCTGATTAAGGCGTACTAAAAGAGGCACTTTAGAAATCTATAGATACAAAACAATACAATTTTCTGTAGCATATCTGCTTGGAAAATTGAAAATGAGTTGAGTACCGTTAAACTGAGAAGTGTCTCATGAGAGTGACAGCACAAAAGTTGAAAGAGCAACGTAACAAAAGAGTGATAAATTCAAAACAGTTTTAAAACCGCGACACATATTGCGGATTCGAACGAGCGACATAACGAAAGAGTAACATAGCCTAAGATATTACACTTTGATGTGTATCGAGGTTCTGTACTCGCGAATGTAGAGGTAAATAGGATAAGAAAGATAAAAGCTATAAAAATTAATTTCTTTGGTTGTTGCACTCCTTAGAATTTTGACGTTTCATGCTGTCGCTCTTTTGATACGAATCAATTAAATTGCTGTTGCTGTTGGCTTCTGTTTTTCTTTCACTTGTCGTAACCCTGGTGTGAATACCATATTTTTTTATACATTTGGATTACTAAAATTCTATTCTACATCTCTTCACAGTTATAGTGGAGAGTGAAAATTGGAGGATTTGTAAAACTGCTGTTTTAGTTAGGTAAAGGACAAAACGTAAACCAATAATACGATAGAATGCAGGAAATTTTAAACGACATAGTTGCTTGAATTTTAGATTTGTGGAATAGTCTTGTCCACGTGGCTTTTCCTGGCAGTTTGACCTTTCTGAGGAATTTTCAGATGCCACAATTGGAGGGCTGGGAAAGTATTCAAGAAAGAACCAAACAGCATTGTACGAAATTAAAGCTAGTCAAGGTTGTGCTATACTTAATGAGTGTAGCCAGGCCCTTGGGCTTTTGTAAGTGGTTTTTACCCTTGATCTCATAAATAATAATATGTGTCAAAATCCTTGAAAAGTTACCAAGACATAATGTAGATATTGCTTCCACTGTGTTGATATATTTTTGATGACATATTAAAATTGCTCTCAAGATAATGCCCTTCGTCATTGCGGAAATGAATATGGAATACATCTTAATCTTTCAGAATGTAAGAGTTGAAGAAAATTGAAAAGTTTATACCAAAGTATCTGACCACACAGGCACTTACTTTAAATTAATCTTTCAAAAATGTCAGATTGACGAAGAGAAAAACATGGAAAGTTTACACCATCTCACCACAAGCTTGAGATTTTATTTGATCAGAAATTTCTATGCCAGATATACAGGACTATTTATATAATGGAGCTGTGTATTTGCGATGAAACAAGTCTCAAGGAAAATGTACCCCAATTACCTATCAATCTGTTTTTGATGAAACTACGAACTGGAACTTGGTATTTGTTTTAATGGATCATGACACATGACTTACATTCCATCAGTGTATCTGCATTCAGTACACATATGCTTTTATGTCCCGGTATGCTGTCTTGACTAGCTGTCTTGACTAGCTGTATTGTCTAGCTGTCTTGACTAGCTTTCTTGACTAGATGTCTTGACTAGCTGTCTCACTCTTTTGCTCCAAGAGGTCCCTCTCTCTGGAATGCATCTCCCCCTCTGTCAAATTTTTTCGATCAGTCATCTTCCTCTCAAAACTAACCTCTTGTTCGTTGGATCTCTTACACTAGGAGCACTTCTGAATGATATGCCCTATGGGAGGAGGCATTGATATATAAATGCAATATAATACATGGTACTACGTTCTGTCATATTATCCTTCATGGCATAATAAATACTTGGTATTCTACATTTCTGGTCATATTTGTGTCTTTATTTTAAATTCAGGGTAAGTGTATTTGTCGTAGGATGAGTTGTTTATGTATTACACAACGCATGCGTTGCTGTAAATTAACGTCTTAACCATTGATCTTTTTGTGACTTATTTTAAAAACTATCAGTAGATAGAAAGTGAGCCATTTTTAAATTATATTTTAGATCTTTGGAAATTTTAATAGTTGTTTTATTGTATTTTGAAATTTTATTGCAGTTGCTTAGCAATTTTTATATTTGAGAAAAGTGTTAGAATGGTAACTTAATGACTTTTGTCTTTATGTAGGCCTAATCATTTGTGATGCCAGTTGTGATGTAGCCACAGATTTTCTGTTGTAACGTTCTCCATGGCTCAAGATGCGAAATGTTTCTAGTACGTGTGTACTACGGTACTATATGGTTTATCAGTAAACTGCACTTGTAGCATGATTTCTGTAGTAAATGTAAAAAAAAATGTTTAGTAGAGTATTGTCTTTTAATTTTGTTGTTATTGTAAGAGTGTTTTTTCTTGAAAAGATCAAGGATAAATTTGGAGATCTATTAGACAATTGAGAAATTGGAATACACTAGTTTTGAACAACGAACAGTTGTGGCAGATATTGTAGCGTGATATAAATGTGATCTCTATGTCTATCCTTGATAGTTTTCTTGAAGTGGTGTAAAACATTTTATAATAATTATGAAATTGTACTGCATCTGTATAACAGATTTTGCTCTATTTTACACTGTCTCAGAACTTGACTTCAGATCTGTTGATATGATCTGTGTACTGAATACAATTGTCCATATAATTGTAAAGTTTACTTATACACTACTTCGAGCCAGATTTTGCTGCAGAAGATTTGCTCATGCTTCAGACTCCAAACATGCTTTGATTTGGTGATTATTTTCCTAATTTCTGCCACTTGTGTTTGGAAGCCTTTCACACCTGTGCTTAGTGTGAGCCAGAGTCTGTCTTGACCATGTTTGAGCATGGAGATATTTACTGAATCCAGTGACTTTGGTAACTATTGCCCCAGATTGTAATTGTTATAATGAATTGGTTCTTTCTCTAGACGTAGATATTGCCGCAGACATTCGAATTCGCAATGGCTATACTTTGTTAGTGACTTCGTTCTTGCTGTTTTGCTTTATAGTGATTAAGCGTTTCCATGCATAAGCAAAATGACATTGCAGAAGAATCTTCTTAGTATTATGACAGTGATGTAAGCTAGTAAATATAGGCTATTAATTTGTTGTTTTCAATTGTTCGATGTGAATCGAGTTTATGCAAGCTGTGAAGATGTATGTACGCTTTAATGCATAATACTTTCAGCAACCTAAATATATGAAATCAGGTTTACTTTACTCTACATTTGAACTTGTTTGTAACCTACCATGGCTTGTGTTAATTTAAATATTATGTAGACTTATAAGTTTGGAAAAAATATGTACATTTACCATAAGAAATCTACTGTAGTTTACGACTGTGGATCGCTTATTTTCCGGCTGTAGACTGATTTAGTTGATTACGCTGTATTACCTTATTTCTTTTAAAATGATGGTATCGATTTGTCTAATTTCAGTTTAAATGTAATATTTTTTTATGATTGTTTTGGGAGGAGTTATTGCAGGGCCTGGTCATAGTCAAATTATGTTGGTGATTGCAAATTTCTAGTTGTACAGATATCTGATGGCCTGTGAGTGCTGTCTTTTGTCTGTAAAGCCTAGTCATATCAAATTATATTATGTAAATGGTTGCAGGCTTGCAGCAGTCATTAGGCCAATAGTCATTCTTTGGATATTTCAACCTTATTTAGGTTTTACCAGTGGCGTAGATAGGGTCTTTTGCGCCCGGAGACAATCCCGAAATTTGCGCCACCTATCCTCCAAAGAAACTGATGACTTTTTTTAGTCATTGCCTTTATTTTCGGAATTGTGCACCCCTTTTTTACGCAAAATAAATAGTCATCAGATATATTTTCGGAATTTGCACCCCTTTTCTCGGCAAAATTGAGAAACAATTATCAGATTTATGTCATTTCCGGAAAAAAACGCTTACATTCTCCCGATTTTGCGCCCCCAGCCCTTGCCCCTAGCTATGCCACTGGATTTTACTCTGGCTAGTGATTAGTCAATTATTCAGTCTTCATTAATTGTACACTGTATAGCAATGTATTGATTACAAGTTTATAGATTTTTAGGAGCCTAAATTAGATGAAAACAAGGTTACAGAGCTGTACATTTGAACTTGTGTGTTATCTACCATAGCCAAACTTTGTTCTTGTTTTGATACAACTACATTTTTGTAGATCAAAGTTTTATGTTTAGTTTGAAAACTTTAGATACAATTTACCTTACGTTTAAACAGCTTGTGTGAACGTGGCAGTCTTACTAAGGTCTATTAAATACATTGGCAATTAGTCTTAATTATAGGCTACTTGTCTGATGCTGTGCGAAACCTTTTCTAATCAGTAATACATGTTAGGGACATCATAATACCACTATGTAACCCAAGTGTTTTATTTTTAATGGTGTTTTATACCGTGTTAAAGACCCCTTGCTAACTGCTCACCTCTTGCCATTACCCTGTCTTCCATTCACAACTGAAAACACTGTTCTTTCATCAATCCCATCCAGATTCCCCCTCTTCTCTTCATCTAAAGTTACTGTCACCAAATTACTGATTTTTGAGACATACTTATTTTGGGGAAAATTGCTGATACCGGGGTCACCAAATTACTGTTTTTGAGACATACTTATTTTTGGTAAAATCGCTGATAACGGGATCACCAAATTACTGATTTTTGAGACATACTTATTTTTGTGGAAATCGCTGTTACAGGGGTCACCAAATTACTGATTTTTGAGACATACTTATTTTTGAGAAAATCGCTGATACCGGGGTCACCAAATT
>JAQFXW010003420.1:0-11924 GCA_034693945.1 Dendrobaena attemsi
GACCTAGATAAATTAGAGACGTGCTTAGCGAACGAAAGAGTACTGTCAAGAGTAACTCCCAAGTTTCGAACGCTAGCTGAAAAGGTAAACAGAGGGAAGCGCTCAGTAAGTAAAGCATAGTCAAGCTTAGGGAGTTGTTGGCAACAGAAAGATCAGAATGTATACACAAGACCAAATAATGTCCATCTTAGTCAAGGTTTCGTCCATTGGGAAATGCGTGAAGAGGGGACAACAGAGGAAGTTGTCGGACCAAAGGGTAGTGGTGGAAGAAAAGGTAGGTTGTGTTTTATGTTTATTTTTGATCTACCGATTACTTCCTTACGATCAGAACAGCTTATCGAAGTATCCATTAGTTTTGGGTTTCTGTAAAGGTGATTTTCTTTTTTGACAGACCTCAGTTGGAGTTCTGTTGTGCTGTCATTGCACCAGCACCCGGAACGCAAGACGCGATGGTGGCAGGTCGAAGAGTACATCAGTGACAACATGTCTAAGCACAATGAGCTTGGAACGTCCAATGATGCGTCCAGTGTTGCTGTGCATTCCTACAATCCCTACCTGACGGTCGTTACATTCAACGAACGAGTGCCGACCGGTGTCTTCTCGGTTCTCAACAACTACGGGTAAGTAATCATCGCAGAGGAAGCTTACTTACAAATTGCGCTTCTTCACGACTGCTTTCATCAGCTTATATGATCACCTATCTGTAGATGTAGACATGCTTTTCACACCCTTTTGTGCTCGCTTAATAATTGCCTAAATTGTGTGTACATGCTGGTTAAGATATAGTTAGGACTATGTTGTATGTTATATTATGCTTACTGTTTTCCTCTTATAAAATTTGATCTATGCTCTAGTTCCTACAGAAATTTTATCTGCCATTATTACCTGAATGTGTTAAATAGGTAACCCTAATCAGTGGGTTCTAGGACCCTCCTGGGTTTCCCATTTGTCGCTCGCAATTGCTACTCAATGACTACTCATGTACATTTTATTGATTGATGATCTGTAACGAGAACAATAAAATGTTTTGAATTTTTGTCATTTATTAAAATTTCTATACTTAGTGAATCTTATTCTATTATTTACTATGACTGACATTGTCCTGCACTCTAATCACTAGATAATAATTCTCAGTTTACTGGCAAAATATTAAATTGTCACATAGCACATCACCGTCATTGCATGTGTAGCTACGTAGATTTTGCTTTTCATGTATATACTGGTGTGTTGCATGCATTATGCTTCTTAGCATTATTTAATGAATACGGAATATTATCGAATTGCCAATGGTCATGTTAGGAGAGACACCAAAAACAATTTCATGATACCTGTTATGGAGTGCTCTATTCATACATTGCCTATATGACGTGCATTGTACTTAAGTACTGTGATTGTTTTAAGTTTCTATGGTATCTAGTTTTCCATTAATCGAGTGATAGCTCTTCATGTTCGGTGTCATGTGCTTAATATCCTGCTTGCATCCTGTTACAGTGTGGGCGTGTTTATGCACTCCCAGTTTATGCACCATTCGGCTTAATGGGAAGTTGTGTTCAGAACTTAACATTCTTCATTGGTTTATGTACCTTATGATAACTGCATTTTTGTGCCAAATATGGATGTTTCAGCATTAATCCCTCTTTATTTATGCCATGATTGAACACTGTATCTATAGGTATGTTCCCCGAAATCCCCGCCATGCCCCATAACTTTGCACTAATAAGTTTGCACTGTATCACTAGTTAAGACATATAGTTTCTGGTTAGTTCTTTGCAAGCATTGTTTAATTTTTGAAGTTGCTGTATTCTAGTTTTGGTTAGAAGTTATTTTTGGCTTTCTGCTTCTAGTCAAGTCATGTGATAATTTCCTTGTGTTCAGTATTCTGTGTTGATTTACCCTGCTTAAAACCTGCTATTTGTGAATTATCACGAGTCGTATTTGGTTACCTTTTTGAAATTGTTATTGGTGTTGTGCATGTAAAACAAGTCATGATTCTGGATGTCTTTTCAAAGTTTGTTGTAGATGAATTTCCGTGCATTTTATGGTCTCTAAATGTAAGATGGTTTCCTTTCTTTTATTTTTATTGTCCTTTCTTCGCTTGTTTTTGTCTTTATGTTAAGCGTTCAGTTGTTAAGAAATTCTGAGGAAAATTATAAAACAGTTGGTCGATAATTTATGACTCAGTCATCGCAAACAGTGTTTCTTAATACAATATTTCTTCAAGTTGTACCATTCTTTTGTTGTCCAGATCTTTTTTGAGATGCCTCAATCGCGAATCGTCATCAGGCTATGCTGAGCATTCTCAGTCATTGGTCCTATGTCCTGGAATGGGCTCCCCATGTGGCTCTGCCTTCTGCCTATTGGTAACTCTAGTCTTCTTCTCTCGCCTTAAGACTGTTCTATTTGACCGTGGTTGGACTGGGAGCGCTTCTGAGTTGGCAGACTTGAAGAAGCGCTATAGAAATTCGCTGTAATAAATAAAATAGAAAAGTATATATTATATGGCATTAAATTAGCATGGATCTGGCAATTTTGCTACCGTTTTTCAATATTGTTTTTTAATATCTCTGTTCCATGTTGGTTTTCTTCACTGACTGTTCAACTTGGCTTGCTTAGCTCTACATCAGATTTTTTGCTATCAATGAGTATTGATACATATTTTTTTGGAGAGGGTGAAAAGGCTATATTGTTACTGCTGAGCCAAATTTCAAACATAATAATACAATACAAAAAATTACTCCTTAAAATTGCACCTACATCTTCCTTCTAGTTAATATGTATTTTTAAGAAACACTGTTAAAGATGATAAAGATTTGTAAGTTTCCTATTGTTTCTTTTCTATGACTAAACATAATAACCGGACATAAGCAATATTATCGTACTGTTAACTTAAGAGACAAGGTTTTCCATGTACTCCTGTCTTATAAGTGTTAACATTGTTCAAGTGTTAATATTGTTCGATACTGGTATATTGCAGGCAAATTAAGTACCTGTTAATTCGCGTGGTAGGTTTTTTGTAAATTGTGACCTGTATTTATTTTCAATTTTTGTACGTAGTTACGGCAATTGGACAAGTCAGTGTTTTCAATGTACATGTAATGTTGAGCTTGCTGTCGGCTGCCCAAATTCCTTTTAATTGAATTAGCTAATGGTGATAAAGACTGAGGAGTCTAATTTTTTCTCTCCATTCCAATGGTGCCATTGAACCAAATCTCCGCTAATGCTGCATAATTATAAGACACAATACATATAAAAAATACATAGTTACATACAGTGCATATATACTACGATCTGTTATCTTCATCAATATCTGCTAAAATGTTTCTCTGCTTTTACAATCCATGCTTAAAGATAAATATTTATAAAATTATCCACGAGTTATGTTGTTATTCTTTTCTTGATTGTTGGAAAATCAAATCACAGCAAATTTCTTTTAATTATTATATCAAACGATATCCTGAATTTGTGTTAGGTAAATTTGACACATCTAATATAATAAGTAGATTTCTGTAGCCATGCATTTTTGTCGCTTGCGTGTTAGCATGCTGTTGGCCTATCAACAAACGTGCAGTTTAATTTAACCATTAGTGTAAGCAGCTTTTTTTCTGTTCAACGTTCTGTTACAATTAATTGATACAGTCAACAGTTTGATACTAATATGATTCATTATCATATGATTATTTTAATTTACTTTGTGATTTTTTTATTAAGATGCATGCAGAGTATCTGTTTTACCTTTGATCTTTGTGATCTGTATGACTGATTTTCGATGTCATGTGTCGTCAGCTGGGCAATCCATTGTCAGAGTATGTGAGCCATGGCAAAGGGTTGTCCTGCTGATTGAATTATAGGAATTACTGTTGTCATGTGTGCACTTCAGCTGAAGTATCTTTGAACCCAAATACCATCACTGGGAACAGTACTGTCATTCATCATATCATGTGTGTAATGCATATATAGTGCCCCTTCAAGAAAACTACTCAGAGACCCTCCCAAGGAAGAATAGCAACATGAGCCATGGTTTTTGTGCTTTAGAAATTGTCTTTAATTTGTGCTATTAAGTAAGTAAGTATATTCCTTATTATACCAGTTGCTAATCGCATTCTGATGTACAGTTTAAAAAACGAGAAAAAAGTAAAGAACATACACAATTTTACACATAGGGGCCGTCCAATTACTCTTACCCATTATAGTACGTCAACACAATACCAAATAGAGAAGGGGTTTGGAACAGTTTGACAGTTGTTGACAAGGCATTGGGTTTCAATGAAAGTTGACTTCAACAATAAAAAACTAAATGTTGTTATTTTTTACAATTAAATGCATAATTGAGCCTCACAAGAAGAGGCATGGTAGACAACCAAGAAAATGTGACGAATTTGGCCCAAGATATACTCGCCTGCACCAGGGCACCTCATCCCAAAATGATTCGACCATTATGTGACGGATTGACAAAAGATGGTGCAAGTTTATGGCAACATTATACACTAGTGGTTCTAGGGCCCCTTTAGGACCCATCTTATAGATGTTTTTACATGAGTCATAGATATTTGTCTCATCTGAAGAGGAGCAAATAATATTTGACATAATTATTGGGGGTCCGTGAATGAATGTTTGGCAGTTGTTGACAGTGGGAAGGGAGGGGGTCAAAGACAGCGAAATAATTTGTTGACATAAGTAATCACCTGTTAAATTTTAATTTAGAATAGTGTGATTTATTGTCAAAGATTTTAAATGTAACCTGTAATTAAGCTATTTTACAACACTGGACTTGTATTTAAGTCCTTGAAATATCTTTGGAAAGTCAGAGACCGAATTTATGCTTACTAATTCGATGATCTTATGATCTTAATGACATAGCATAATGTTGTTAATGCTGTTGTGATAAATGACTCTATTTAGTTGTCTCTTTACAATCACACTTGGAGCCATATTCCTTTGTGAGTCTGTCCTAAGAGGCAGTTATATGAATCTATGAGTTTAAATGCATGTGGGAATGACTAGTAGCAGAACAATATCAATGGACATAAGACAATTATATCACACTAATGATTTGTACGAGAAGTGACACCCAGTGATGGAAACTAAACTAATCTTGTTTAGTTAAACTTTGACTATTTTTCAACTGAAATAAACGAATTTAACTAAGCTTGGCAATTGATTTTGTAATTAGATTGACTAATATTAAACTAGACAGAGTTAGTTAAACTCTTTCCAACTTTTAACTAACTGTTAGGACACATTTTTTCACAATAACAGAGGAGGTTAAGTGAGCTAATAATGCAGAGCATGAATGACAACTCCTCTTTCAAACCCTTAACTAGGCTGCTACAAATCTACCTGAAAATAACAATTACTTGGATAGTGAAACTTGTTACTCAACACTCATGACAATAATTATCAGCAACAGCAAGACCACTGTTAAATCTGTATTTGGATCATAAAGAAAGTTGCCGATTTAGTTGATAAAACTCTGTTTGATCATCTGGCCAGTATCAGACCTTTTAGTTGATAACTGAATGAGACTAGTTAAGCTTTGCTCTGGATTAAACTATTTTTCTTCAGTTAAACTTCATCCTTAACTAAAAAGTTCAGTGTAACTAGAAGTTTCTAACTTTTTAGTAAAAGTTTCTAAGTTTATAGTCAACTTTTGCCCATCACTGCTGACACCTGAAACGTTGATTCACTGCCTTCTTTCAGCGTCATCGGTCTATACGTCTCCGTTATTCTAGTCATCGGACGACTGCTGCGGATGCAAACGGTCGGAAACATCCAGAACATCATGTTCACCGACCTTCCATTCGTCGACCGCATCCACGGCCTTTGCAAGGACATCTATCTCGCTCGGCAGGCAAGCGAACTCTCCCTCGAGGAGTTCCTCTTTTCGAAGCTGAACTTCCTCTACCGCTCTCCGGAGACCATCATCAAATGGACTCGGAGGCCAAAGGAAAAGTTAGAGTGAGACAATAGAGCTGGAGAAGGAACCATAACATTGGAAACGCTGCCTTAATGTGATTCAGGAAACAAAATACCGGACATTCCTTCAGATGAATGTTTTTATCCATGTTTCGTCCTTCGAAGTTAGGGGACAGAATCGTGTTATGGCTGTAGTCTCAATCCTTTCTGAGCTTTGTATTTCTATTTCTAGTGCATGTCCTTTGAAGTTTTAGTTTTGTGTCTTCTACATGTTGGTCATATATGGAGTGATCGCATTTGAGAAATCCATATAAAGATTCTATAACACGCAAGCATTTGATTTGCCAATTTCTTGACAGTCGGATCCTGCAGCGAGTTTCATGGATTGAGTTTATATTTATTTCCTGTTTGTCACCTGCTTTTCTGTTGCCTACTTCATCAGAAAGCCCAGCTTGTGTTCTGGAGCAAGTTACACCTTGGCAGAAACTCTTCTAGTCAGAAGCTCCACTGAATAAGTTGAGATACAAGCAAACCGATCTCATAGATACGTGGAACAAAGTTACACAATTATGCATAGTCATTCGAATGAGTTAAAAAATAAAGTTATTATGTATGGTGAACTTGAGTTGAAAACAACGGCTTTTAAAGCAAATGTAAATTAGCTAAACACTAACCTTGTGATAGGGTAGGACCAGTAGGTGATTTGCCTGCTGAACAGATCATGAGATGTCTATGTAGGGCATTAGTCATGGCTAGAATAGAATGAAGTAATCATAGTGGTATAGTTAGGTTTGTGGTCCGTATTTTATTTTTGACATGTCAATATTTTTAAGTGCCAAACAGTGAGTGCATATACATGGCTTTTTAGTTGGTCACATCTAAGCTGATTTATTAACTTATATTGCATACAGACTGTTTGACAGAGTGTTTTAATGTCTTACTATGTTGTTTACGTGTGTCATATTAGCAGGTTTAGTTAAAGTAGATTGTTGTCGATGTACTGAAAGCGTAGGTCATTTGATGTTTGAGCTGTGTTCTAATCTTCTGTCTTCGATGGCATAGTAATCATTGTACGAATCATTGTGTCCAATTGTCCAGGATATCAATTCATGAAGTGACCATCGATTTTTTGCCATTGCTATGGGAGCAGGATACATATCTGAGTTATTTAAGTAATTTATTGTCTGATTTGGTACCTGAGATGACTTCCGAACCCTTCTGCAGTTACTGTTGTTGTGTTCACGTGTGTAGTTAGTAGGTCTGCTGTCAGAAGTCTTTGTTTGTGTTCGTACGTAATGCTGACAATTCCAGCAATGTGGAAGTTTAAGGCTGGAAAATAGTGGTTGTTCTTCGTTGCATCAGGGGTGTTTTGACCGTCCATCTAGAGAATGTTGTGATGGATAGTGTAGCAAAAAGTAATTGCACCGTGCTGACTGTCACAATTTGCCCAAAATGAGCACCTTAGAGTCTTTGAATAATCCTAGTGAATTAAATGTTTGCCATCAATGATGCGCTTAGCAGTTTAATCAAGTGCAAGGTGAAAGCCTTGTAACGTGGTGGGTGTTTAATAATCTCTGAAATTATACAATTAAATTAGAATCCCGGTGGTTTATGTAGAACTGACAATTCATTCTCTGCAATTCTGTGACCCTTAGGGACAGTTGAAACGTTTGTCTGTTAATTGCCATTGCCATGCTTAGACTTTACACTTTTTGTTTACATTTGTACACTTGTGTCTTTGTATGTGTACACCTATTATCACGCTACTAGGGATTGAGAATTATTCATTCATTGGTTTACCTCACCTCTTATTACCTTACATTACTGTATATCAAAATAATTAGCCATTTAGGTAAATGCTTTAATGCAGTTATCGTGTTAACTGTGCTGTCCTTGGTATAGTGGCCAGTTGATAGAGCACTTGGCATGTGATATTGAGAATATGGTTTCCAGCTTCCCACAAGATGGTTACTATTTAAGCGCCTCACTCAACAATTGCTCAGCACTATAAGAAGTGCTATTTACACATAATGTCTTACGGTTGTGTGTGCACCTCTGAAGTGTAAAAGGAGACTACTAATATATTGTACGTGTAAAGATGATGAAATTGCACAACTTTTTGTTGGCTTTGGTTAGCATTAGACTGAACCGCCCCCGGGGCATTATGTCATTGAAGGAAAGTAACTTATTATTGCTTAATCTGACTTACATAATGCCCGGTGTTTTTACTAATGCATTATGACATGCTGTGAAGAACCCCTTACTCAGAGACAGCAGTAAGTGATTCTCTTCATTCAGTGATTGTCTTTATCATTCCAATCTCTTGTTTGCTTCTGCTTCACAATGCATGACGTAATCGGCATATCATTCCAAAGGTCTGCAGACGAGACAGGATTTTACTTTAATATTTTGCATAGCTTGTAGCGTATACTTGCTATGTTTTTCATGTTTTAACCAGTCTGTCGGTTTTTAGCTTGTAGATCATTGTAGTTGCTGCTTTATGCTCAGACCACCTGATTAAGAAGTTTGTTTTTTGGAGATTTTTTGGGCTGATGTTCAAACATTTTAATAAGTTTTTACTGTGGGGTAAATCTTTCTGTGGCTTATATTTGTCAGTGTAGCCTGTAGCAGGTGTATACATTGCCCTGAGGTCAACGCCTCATCATATTGTAGGTACATTCCACCAGAATAAGCTTCATTTTGCCATTTGCTGGAATATTGTTAATTTAATAACTTTGGTGATCATGTTTTCAATTTGCTTCAATTTTGCAATACGTGATTTTAATGTTTCCATTTTTACTCATATCAGAGACTTATGCTTGCATTTTGTCTTTAGAATGTATATTCAAATGTTACTAGCACATTTATTTGCACTAAGTTATAAATGCCACATCTGCAATGAACTGTAGCATTAAAACATACTAGAACATTTGATTGCACAAAATTGGAAATGGCACACTTTGCACTCATACTTTGATGTTAAAACATTCAATATATAAATTTAAATAATACAACATTTGTTGGCGCTAACTTTGTTCAAGCATTCCAGAAAATTTCTTTGCACTGAAATACAGATGACACATTTTGCACAAGTCATACTTTAAAATTAAAGACATGGCTACAATTTCTTTGCACTAAAATACTAATGACACATATTGCACTTATACTGTAGCATTAAAGGCTAAAAAATTCTTTCTACTAAACATAATAATAACAACTGCTGAAGTGTTGTTTCAGTGGTATATGACTACTTCATCTGAATTCCATTTTACTGTTATTATCTGATATACATGTAGCATGGATTTAGATTTTTGGTCAAGTTGGTTAGAATCGCAGAGATAGTGAAAGGAGAGACTCTGAGGGACCTTGAGATGGAGTTTGTTTTCTTGTTCATTCCCAAGCTAACAGATGATACAATTCGTTGCACTTCTTGACCAACAGCTGAAGCATATCTATTTAAAGTGTCTGTCTGTTAGTCTCTGTCTGTCTGTCCGTTCGTCTGTCTGTCTGTCTGTCTGATCAAGAGATCCCTTGTAGCCTCACAAATTTGCAATGTGATCTCTAGTCTACAGATTAGTCCCGGGTGTTAACTTGTGTCGTAAGCAGAACTAGCATTGTCTGAGTCTTTTCTTGCTGTTATTCAGAAGATGAATATTTTAAAATGTCGTTTAGTATTGTCTGTACTATGATCATGTAAAAGTAATTATATTCTGCAGGACTAGAATAACTTCAACTACCATTTCATTGAGTTTCCGTGATGAGCTTATTCACTGTTCAGGTTTCTGTTTTTAATCAATCTGTGTTTAATGATTTTCAATTCAAGTAATAATATACATATGGGCATGATTTGTGAGCACCCCCAAGACTAGGCACTTTCCCTCCTCAAAGATTATTCCTTAACTGATACCTTCTGATTTTTAACTAGTTTCTTTGCATTATAGAACTACTTATACTAATGATATACAAAGTGAAACAGAGAAATTTAACTTCAAGAATAAAAATTTATATTTATATACAGCATATTCTTGTCATCTTCTGTGATTGTAATGATGCATTTACATTTTAAAAACCTCTATGCGAACAAATTTAACCATGACTAACACTGACCATGGTGTTTTGTCCCTGCTACAAATATATCATACAAAGGTACAGCCAGTATTACTATAAATTATACTACCTTTTCCACGGCTCATTACGGAAATCATGCTTATCTTGGGGTTTTGAGTAGTGTTCTTTTCAAAAGTATACAATGACAGAGGTGTTGTTCAGCCTCTTCTGGAAGGAATATTTATGCATTGATTTGATAAATTTAATGTTTTGCATAGGTAATAATTTTATCGTGATCATTCAAATAAAATGTAGAATGTTATGCTAAACCTCTTAAAGTGACTACTGCTACTTAATACTAAATAGTATTATTGCTGAAAAACTACTGCTACAAAGAACAGTTGACAATAATAATGATATTATTATTAGTAGGATTAATAGTAATTGAGCCCATCTGTCCTAGGACCCATTATCTTTAATTGATGGATTGGTAGATCTGAGTTCATTTCTGTTTGTGGAGTGTATACGTGTCTAGAGGTGGTTATGTCTAGAAGGCTTTTCGTCTGGTTCACTTGCTGTTCGTAACAAAATGCTTTTATGCAAATCTCGTGCGTGTTGATCATTTTACGATTCATGAATCTTGTATGATAGCAGAATTTTCGAAGACTCCACCATCACTCATCAATAATGAGTACGGTCTGTGAGAACCCTTCCATCATGCCCGTATGAGACCCACAGAGGACAGTCATGGGTCCTGTTAAATGTTTGTGGGCTCGTTGACAGAGGTCTTCGATCAGGCAGTGATGGCGAAAGCTGGCCACTCACGGAACTTATTTGCACAGCCTACGAATAATTCACTAAGACTTCACGCTTATGGATGCGATGCCTCGCAGGGCTAGTTTAAAGACTTGCTCATCTTGGATAGTGGTTAATCTAGTACTGTATTTAAGGGTTAAGCGGAAATTGTCTGCTACTATTGTAAGGCAGCATTGGTCATTGCAGAGATGCCAGTATAATTACAGTCTACTGTAATGATAAAAATCAGTCTGAGCTCAAGTTACAAACTAAGGTCTGCCAATAAAAGACCGTCTGAGCTCAAGTTAAAATCTTAGTCCGATTCAAAGCATACCCATAAAAGAGTCTGAGCTCAAGTTACAATCATGAATGTTAGTCCGATTTAAGGCTTACCTATTCAGATTCCTCATACAACTGCATTCATGGCACTTCTGATTGATCCCACTAGCAAGCTCTGTACTGATGTTCCAGGATACACGTAAGCTAAATGTTACTCTATACGATTGAATGGAAATGTTGTCCACCGCGCCTTCTAGGTATTATCTCACTGTTACTGTGGAGAAAGCTTCTAAAGAGCGGTTCAGACTCTCACCTGTTTTGTTTTAAAACTGATGCAGAGTCATTATCTACAATTAGTCAACAAAAGGACAATGCACAGCTTATGGTTTATAGGTTACCTAAAACAGGTTGGGCCAATGATGATGATGATGATGATGATGATGATGATGATGATGCAGCTGCAGTCATTGATTTTCAATGTCTGCTTTCAATGGCATCGCTCCAGATTAATTAATATCATTTTATCAACACGCAAGCAATGAGTTGGCCACTTAAGAGGTCTGTGAATAATTGTAAGATTCAGCTTATAAAGCGTCTCTTAACAGAGGTTTGCCTGCGCTGGGGTTGGTATCGCCTCTGGGTAGCACCCCTGAAGACGTGCTGTGCAATGCTTTTAATGAATAAATGAATGACCAAATCAGATGGAGACAGTTTTTGATTAAACGGCATAGTCTTCAGATGCGGGTGAAACGTGGAGGTTGAATGTAGGATTAGTTATCTATGTATGTGTGTATTTCTATACCGCCTCTTAGGAGTCCACTACTATTCAGAGGCGGTCCCGACTACAGCCCGAGGGTGTGTCGGAGTTTTACACGTCGAAGCGCTTCAGC
>JAQFXW010003421.1:0-11924 GCA_034693945.1 Dendrobaena attemsi
CAGTGAATTGATTTTGAGGATGGGATTTATATGATGCCTCGGTGTTCTGTTGATAGCGCAGGCTAGTAAGTTTTGAAGACGCCCATAACTGCCAAAGCTTTATAGTTTAGATTATTATTAGTTAATAGATTCAAGGTCGAGGGAGAGGCAGTGCTGTATACTACTTTGAGTGGACCATTAATGTATTGGCAATGGTGGAGGCAGTTTTATAGACGAGCATGCGGCGTAAGTTACGAATTTAATCGAAATTATGTTCGATAGGCATATAGTCAATGGTTTAAAAATGGGCAGATCATGTGGATTTTATAAAAATAACACCATACAATATTAAATTACAAACGAAGAAATAGGACGTGACTGCACAAGACTAAGACAAAGCGTGGGCCTTTACTAAATTATCTTATTGGAAAAAGGATTAGATCATAAAAGATAGTAGAAGAGTAGAAAAGTAATCAGATAAATTGTCACCACCACTATTTGGGACAAAGTTATGCCCTTGCCCCCCCCCTCTCAGAAAAGGTGGCTAGATAGCCTATATTCAAGCCTTAACTATCGCTTTAGGGCACTGTGTTGAACTCATTATTTATTCTCACTTCTTATAATTAGGTCTCTATTACTCTCGACGGAAACTATATACCGGTACTATTATGTAGCGCTTATAGGCCTAATTATGAACATGAACTGACAACGTATACCGCGGTATTTTCTATCAGACCCGCAGCTTAAGCATAGGCCAGAAATGGCACGCCACCGAAACTGCTTAGCACGCCACCTGAAGAAGTTTTATGTATAATTATTAATTTTTCGACTATTTCATATATTATTCGTTTATTCAGGTATTACTATCCAGCTTCATTGTCAAATAGGCTATCTTTATAGTTGAACCAAAGATATTAGAGTTGTCTACGAGACTACGACTCTAATATCTTTGGTTGAGTCATTGATAAACCGTAACAATAGGCTATTATGGTCCATTAACTATAATAGGGCTAAAGAACTTGTAGTCACTATATCTTTACGTAACTATAGCCTACCTAGTTATAGTTTTATGTTATGCTACGCAAGTTCAGAATCTAGTAAATCTACTGCCAACCGTATCAGCTACGTTACGTACCGTCGCATGCATACACAGGATCTGACATCACTTTCGAATTTGATCGTGTCTCCAGCTGCCCGGCGGCTGCGGTATACGCTGTAGGGCAAAGCGAAGATTACGCGGGATCGCTGCTTCGTGTGACAATGCCAGGCAGTTGGGCTTCGCGATTCTGCGTGTTTATCCTTCGTATACTTACATTTCTATGCACGGGCGTCAAGGATTGCCATTCATCCGCTCCTCTGCATGACACGGGATACTTTTCGACCAATCTGCATGTGCTGCAATCATGCAGAATTGAGCCTTTTCTGTGGTTAGCCCAGCCTTCTGGAACGGGTTCCTTGTAGAGTTGTGCCTGCGCACTGATGCATTCAAGGCCTATGGGCCTAGGCTACTTAAAAGAACCGCTCTGTTGCATATCTTGAAGCTCCCATGGTTGTAATAAACCGAGCAAATTTTTCCTCCGACGGTAAAGGCCATTGTGTCATACATCGTCGTTAAACAAACCTTCTCTCCTTTTGCCAAGTTGGATTCGGAAGCGTTTCTAATTAAGATCGGATAACTTGAAGAGGTGCTATAGGCCTACTGTATACAAGTAGGCCTACTCGAATTGGTGAATATTCCTAGGTCTGCCATTGTCATAACCTTGACCGTTTGACAAGCGAAATTGTGACTTTCTTTAAAAACAATTTTTGGGCACGCCAGCTAAAGAAAGGTTCGCCATCCCTGGCATAGGCCTACTTTTAATTTGGAACGGGAACGAACGGTCAAACTCGCAGGTTTGGCCTATAGGCGACTTACTTGAAAATCCCGAGAGCCTTTATCTTCGGTCAGTCGGCGGAAGTGACAATAATGTTTCTCTTGACTTTTGGTCGACTTCAGGGCATATAGACCTAGGCTATAAAATTATGACACTTCTAGCTGTATCTAACCTCTGAACCTGAGGTCTGACCAATCAGTGTGCAAGCGACAAATGGCCCATAATTATAATCTCTCCCACTAGCTACAGAATCTGAACGACTTAAATGCGTGTCTTAGGAAAATCGGGTCAGGCGAGGGTGTTGAGAACAGTTCTGTTAATGATCAACGCATCCTTTCATATCTGATATTATTATATCCTCAGGCCTATAATACAGCGCAGCCAACGCATGAGTCATTAATGAAGCTTCGACGATTAGGACTATAACTTACTTATCTTGGTCGACGTTTCTTTGCTTTTGGGTCGCCTCGATTGATGTCTCGAAGGTTGAGTTAACAGAAGGTTTCGACAAATTACTCACTTCTTTAAATCAGATAGGACTACTGTATACGATTGTTCGCTCAGTCGATAGGTATAGGCCTAATCGACTATTCGCATAAACGATAGATAATTAATAAGGCTGCAGGGGCAGCAGGGCAAACTAACTTTAATTAGGCTACGCAGTATGTATACGCAGATGTAAACACACAAACGTGAACTCACATAGGATTGAATCTAATTCAAGATGGATCCCTATAATATATAGGTCAACACATATTATAGGCTACATGCACAGTCTGTTGCATATTAGGCCCTACAGCTGTGATTTCGCTGTTTACCGTTTGGCTAACTGAAGTGCATCGAATGTTGCTTTTAGCCTATAGCCAGACGAGTTTTTTACCCGTTATTTAAAAATATAGCTGGTAGGTAATAAAGCCTTAATTCCTTTTCATCCTTCTGGCCCTCAACGTCACGTCAGATAGTGTGCAGAATGCAGATTGAGGGAGAAATGGAGGAAAGTATCTATGAATTTATAGAATTTCTATCTCTACAAGCAATAAATTCTCTAATTATAATACAATGTTAGGCCTGAGTATTCTATTTCTTTATTTTTACTATTTACTTTGACTTAATGTTACAAACAAACAGCGGCGGATCTATAAATTCAGTAAGGGAGTGTTAGAAAGCTTATTTTGTCCAATTTATTCTGTTTTCGCTGGTTTTTGTTGTTGTTGTCGTGATTAATTGACTAAATTATAAAATTGTGATGATGTGAACTGCGCTTTCTGTTACTTCCATTGCTTCTTGTTGTATTTTGTTGCTTTTGCGCAATAAAGACTTCATTCATTCAAAGACTTCATTCATTCATTCAAGTGGCGAATACAACTATTAGTTTCGGTGGATTTTAAGATCATGCATAGACCAGATTCCTTGAAAACGGTCGATGAAGTTGATGAGTTTAGCATTATTAAATTGCTGTAGGAACAAGGCCATTCTGCCTTTACCACACGTTGCAACTGCCTACGGTCGATCGAAGGTCATTGGCTGAAGCGTTATCATTCCAGTAACTATTAAAACATTTCGGTGCTCGATAAGTATGTAAACATGCAAGGAGCCGACATGTTGCTCCTAGCGACAAGCCTTGATCAATAAAGTTGATTAAGCATCAACTACCCTTCGATCAATATTTTATCACGAAAGCTGGCCCTGCCTCGCACATATAATTATTCAATCGAAAGGTGGTTTGGTCTGCTAGTCATCGATCTGATAGCGAGATTTATTGGTCTGCTGAGTATTGGACCTACAGTAGTTTCTGTGCCCATTTAAAATAAATAATGTATTATTATGAGATCCTCGATAATAAACAGCTGAAGCAAGTAGCTTATTTTCTGTTATATCTAATTGTTTGTTAGACTGCAGACATTTTCAAGTTACCTATTGTGCTACATAAATAGTGTATGCGCAGTGCGCACGGTGCTGATATTTGTTTAGAGCAAAGACCGATAGTCCAATCGCTTGTTGGTAAATATACGCATTTACAAATTATGGGCGTCGCCCATAATTTGTGAATGGACTCCAAAATAAATTAACGATGCGTCTATGAACTCCAAAATAAATTACCGCGGTGTCCAAATACCGTGTGTACGTCACATAATGTTGCATTAAAAAAGGTCAAAAAAATTTTCGCGCTCCTGCGCGAATGTCCCCTTTAAGCTTCTTAACCAAACCCTAACTTCAATGCTTATCCCAATTTAACCGTAACGTATTTCTATCAAGGAAGTAAGAAACTGTGTGACTGATGACAAAAAATCATCAGATTTTTCAGAAGATGAGTTGCGAAATTTTAGGGCCCCCCCCTTACTGAATTTCTAGATCCGCCGCAGAGTGTAAGACTTACTTATTCTGTACAAATCGACCGTCGTCATTTGCAGAATCCAAGCATTTATGTAGCTCTCGCAAAATCTTCTGAAATGAATCACTGATATTATACACTGGAACAAAATTCAATCGGTGTAACATTGTTTTAGTGACCGTCCATCAATCTATCTGTGACTTACAGTCCTCATCAAGTTTTGATGTCTATAGTCTTATTAATATTATTACAGTTGTCTCAGCCTTTCCATTGTGAATGCACGCACTGTCGTCGACTCCAAAGCCACAGAAAGAGGCATAGACAGGCGGAGACAGGCGGATAGAGAAACAAAGACAGACAGAGACAGATGGAGACAGACATATACAGAGAGACAGACAGAGAGACAGACAGAGACAAACGCAGACAGATAGAAACAGACAGGAGACAGACAGAGTGTCGGGGTGAGATCTTAAATTCCGAGCGAATGAAATGCGATCGCTGCGTTTTCATTCCGAAGCTATTGACCGTTCGAAGGGTCTCTCCTCTGCCCTCTACCCTCCATCCTCTTTATTCCGAGGGACATATAATAGTGTCGCCGCCTGGCGATAATAAAGGACGAGATTCAACAGTTTCTTCCAGTCCGATGATCATTAGGGGCTTCTTCGACTGACCCTCCTCCTTCTCATGAGAGAAAGAGGAGGAGGAGGAGAAGGAGGGGAAGGAGGGTGAGTGTGGGCCTGTGGGGCCAAACTTGGATTGCATGGTGGGACTGGGGCGGCGAAGTTGTCAGACGCCGACCGACAACAAACGAACTAAATCAGCCAGATTAGCTGTGATATGCAGTAGAATCGATTCTCTTCTTCATCGCACGCATGCGCATTCGAAGGGATCTGTGTTACTAAGAGTAGAAGAAGACGTTCCCGCTGGAGATGAGTCCGACCGTTGACGTCATCGACAAACAGCACCTCTTGCGATAAGAGACAGAGCTAACGTATACGTATAGTATTAGATGGATTGAGGGTTTCTGCTCTTCTCTGCCTCACACTGCAAACAGTGATGCTTTGAGTGGCTGAGTCCAAGTGGTTCGATTGTAGTTTGACAGCAATTTTAATGAACGTCTGGTCGAACAGGACACCTAATTGCGGTTCTAACTTGTCTAATTGACTTGCAGCGTAAGGAGACCAATAGAGCCTAGTATATAGACAACTTAAGAATTTCTATTGTGTTTGTACTGGAGTACAATGGGTCTTCGAATCCCAGCTTAGCTTCAGAGGACCCTATAAAATCTGTCACCACTCTACATGTAGCTCTCGTTGTCCAATAAAGTGTAAGCGCCTGAATTTGCATTCCGCCACCCTGTTACTGGAAATACTGATGTGCATGACAACTGAACACATCCGGGGCGATTGTCTTCTTAGTATATAGAGTCAAAGCAACGAGACTAGTAAGAGGACTGCTGGTTTTAAAACAGTCACGTGACTGTTTTAAAACCAGCTGTCCCTTAGAGAGGAGGGTCCGAACCCTAAGCCCCAACCCTAAGCCTGAACGCAATGCAATGCCTGAAACCTAGGAATCCCTGAACTATAGGAATGCCTGAACTAGACCCCTATGAAGGAGGGTAGGTCTGGAAGGTGTGTGTGACTGTAGTCGGGAGTGCCTCAAGGAATGCCTGAACTAAAAGGAATACCTCAACTCCAACCATAACGCTAGCCCTAGTCCTAACCCTCGTCGAACTATCAACTGTAGGCCTAGTCTGCAATTTTATTTAAAACTACTGGTAATTTATTGCATGGATTTCTTAGTTTGATTACTTTAAGAAAAATCAATTATTAAAAAATTGCTTTTTAGGGCCTATTTGGAAAACGATGTTTATTGCATTAATATAATAATTATAAAACATCTCCTAACTATGATCTTTGTTGTCTCCTTAGTGCTCCCGGCCTAGCCTACATCATAAATGTTGTTAAAATAGACCCATTTCAAATCTGCAGCCTCAGGCCCACTCGGCCTTAATCCGGCCCTGCGTCACCCATTGCTTTTTGATGGTTCAAAAACGTTTAACAGCTTCTTGCTAATAAAATTACCCCTACTTTCATTGCCAATATCTCCGTCAAAAGTGAGCATTTTTAAATACAATTTTACAGACAGAAAAGGCAACTAACACCTACATATGACTGCCACATTTAATCAAAATATCTTAAACAAACAAAAAGTTATTCTACTTTTAGTGACGTCACCACTGATATTTGATGACCTTTAACACGTATTTGCTAATATTTCCGACAAATTAAATATATTTTTTCTGAAAGTCTATACTCTTAAATATAATTTATATTTACATCCACGAGACAAATTCTATCAAAATATCTCAAGTACAACAAAAGTTTCAGCACTTTTAGTGAATCCACCTCTAAATTCTGCTAATTTAAAAACGTGTAACGAAACAAATGTTCCCCAAAAAAGTACTGCAACTTTTGTTGCGCTTGCAATATTAAAATAATATTTGGTCTCTATATGTAAATTCTAGTTGTCGTTAAGCCTGACAGCTTTCATTAAATAATATTTGTTTGTGGCGAAGATATTAGCAAAGAACTGTGAAACGTTTTTGAACCATTAAAGAACAGTGGGTGACGTCAATAAAAGTTAAATAACTTTTGTTCTATTTGAAATATTTTGATGAAATGTGGTGGTTATACGTAAGTATGAATTTCCTTTCAGCTTGTAGAATTTTATTTAAATATTCCTACTTTTGACCGAAATATTACAAAAATACGTTGGGGGCCATTTTTTGGGCTCACCCTGTATATATATATATCACATTATCAAACATACAGACACAGGAACGAACAGAAGGAAAGACAGACAAACAGGTAGGCAAACAACATATTGTACATACCGATGAACATGCAGAAAGACACAAACAGGCGGGCATTCAAACAGACAGATAACATTTCTGATAGACAATGGTATAGAATGATGGACGTGAGATACATACAGAAAGAAGGTTGTTAGAAAGCGTCCACTCCAGTGATTGGAAACTTAGATCAGAGCCGATGATGGAGATGAGATATCTGCAGCTACTGCCAGTGTCCGCATGAATTAACAATACAGATATTTATAACTGTATCAGCTGAAATAGACTAAGCTTATATATGCACGTATTATTATGTATAAATATTATAACAAATACATCTAATGTTCACAAATGTACGCACACGTTGCACAAGCAAAACGATTTACATGCACACACACACAAACACACACACACACACATATATATATATATATATATATATATATATAGTCTATGTTACGGCCTATAGAGAAGATTAATTGTGAAAGAAAAATGAATTCTGGAACTAATTTAATCCTCGTTCGATCTGTTACTGACAGCAGCTTCGACCTCATATCAACGATTTTCTTTTCAGCACAAGGCTACCGCCGTCGCCAGTACAGAACCGTTTGAAACACAGCTGAAGAGCTGATATTGACGCTGGCAATTTATTTTTTATTTATTCACGCATTTATATTGCGTCCCTTCAAGAATACTACTCAGAGGCACTCCCAAACCAGCCCCGGCGAAAGAGCACAGTCTTAAGAGAAGAATAAAGGAAGTAGAAGAATTGCTAAGTGACCACAGACACCACCACCACCTCCACCACCACCACAACATCTCACCACCACCACCACAACATCTCACCACCACCATCACCACCACCACCACCACCACAACATCTCACCACCACCACCACAACATCTCACCACCACCACCACAACATCTCACCACCACCACCACCACCATCACAACATCTAACCACCACCACAACATCTCACCACCTTTCGATGCTTCAGGCTGATGGAATGGCTTTGAGATGAAGTATCACTTCGAAACCTATACAGTTCTTCTTCTGCCTTCTTTTCTACTGCCTTATTAGGCGCTTGATAATTCTGACGTTTATGATGCACTAGTTTTATCACTATTTCAAATGCAGGAACCACTGTGGTGAAGACTTGACGCTGCGTTGAAGCCAGCTTTTAGTGACTGGATATGGATCGAATTAGTAAATTTTGTTGTTTATGACTGAGCTTCGCTGATTAATTTGTCCTTGGAAAGAATGATCCGATTTCAATGCAAAACGCTTAGAAAGAAACTGTCTCAAGTAAAAGTTTTGTGTTTCTTCAGTTTAACGACAGCTTATGACCACAGAGGCCGTTGCCGTCAGTACAAGAAATTGGTTCAAGCGTATCAAGTAACAGTTTTGTACCTATTGCAAATACAGGACCTGCTGTGATGCTGTGACGAGACACGCAGGTCTTCAGACAAAATGCAGTTCGCTCACCTTGCGAGCGAATAGGGAGACAGAGCGTGTATACTGTATATTATAATCGCCTTTGTTATAAGCTTAGTCTACTTCCCTCGCACGGATCTAACAGAGCAAAGCACGGCTTATAATCAGTAGGTCTATTGTAGAATTGCACCCAATCGTAAAATACCGTCACCGTAACCAAACACTCAAATTGTTAGCTTGGTTTCATTTGGATTCCATAAAACAATAGATGTGCGAATCCGAAATCAATTTATCTGTCCAACTGGCATCTTCCAGTTGATTAGATCCATTTTAGCCTATAAGTACTCCGTGAAAGGCAAATCCATGTAACGTGGATGACACTTGCCTTAAGAGCAGGAATCAAGTTTGTCTGTTACCAACGACTTAGGAGACTCCCTAATTAAGACGGCCTATTAAGAGTATATAGTCAGACCAGGCAGAAACCCTGGGAAGCTGTGCAGATTGTTCTGTTGATTCAACCTTTATAGTTTATAGACAAGTCAACTTAACCTACATTCGTATTTAAAAAAAATTGTATAGGCTACAAGAGTTGAATCACTAGAGGCAGAAACTGGAGCAGAATTTCTTAAATATTGCTCTCGTCCTGCGGTCCTCCCGAGTCGACCATTAATTTTGTCATTCGTTCTAAATAAAGCATCCTTATCGCAACACGGAAACTGAGACGGACATTTGCCTCTGCCTCGCCATCCTCTGCTACGTGAGTTGACTCAAGACCTGTCACGCTTATTTCTTTCCTCCACCATATTAACGCAGAGTTTTGACTCAGAGTGGGACGTTTTTTCAATTAGATGACGGCTGTGGAAGGAGAAGGGAACCCGGATGAATTTCCAGCTCGACATTGAAACACGAAGACACCTAGAGCAACGCATTGCATCATAATTGACTGAATCGATTCATCTCAAATTCAACCTATATCCTGCAATTTGGACCAATGGTCTGCGCAGAAGACTGCAGTCTTCAAACTGTCAGCCTGAAAAGTCACAGCTGAGTCCGAGAATGAGTTCAGTTACTTCAGTGGACCTACAAACGATTATCATATTAAGTCTAGCCTGGAACCGTCTTCTTCTTGCCCTGATGTAGGAGCTTCTCTCTCCTTCCGGGTTTCGTCGGCGCCTGAAGACCATGTTATTTGCTAATGGTCTCGCTTCATCCGGTTGAAGCCCCTCTGTTGAGTTCGCTTTTAGGGGCGCTATATAAATTTAGATTTACAATTACAACTAGCTAGGACCAGAGAACCTCGTCATCATGCTGTTACTTTGTGTTGTATTGTATTTTTCTGAATTTATAAAGCGCTGCTCACAAGACGTAACCTTCAGAAGAGCTACAAGTGCGAAGACCCCGAAAGAAGAGATTGGTTTTGAGATAGAGATAGACGTAGGAAGTAGAAACGCTTACACATAGAAAGGTAGAGTAAAGAAGTGGGAGAAGGAAGTGAATTCCACAGTGGCACAGAGAGAGAGAGAAAGACGAATGCTGGCAAAGGATCGAGTCTGGTCCAGTCTGGGTGAATAATGACTCATTGTGATCCTGCAATAGACCCACTTTAAAAATGTGTTTCGATCTTATATATAATGGGTCTCTCGGTTTCACCCCTATAAGCGCACTTACATATTTTGTTTCGTGATCAAGTGAGCTTCAAGGGGATTGCAGAAGACTCGGCTAAACGTTAGTTTGCACATCACGAATGATGGTGATATCCTCCTTCTTCAAATCAATTCGTATTTGCAGGCAATCTTATGAGCTCTTTATTGTGTAAGACCAAATACTCGCTTAAGCCTTGCATGGTTATTGATGAAAAGAGCTGCAGCTGCTGCTTGTCGATAGAACTACATACAGCCGTACATAATGTGCGAGATCTGCGTCTAATGAGACGAAGCGAACGACGCCAGGAACTGCGCCACGAAAACAATGAGAATAATGGTTCTTTGTTCACCTGCACGCAATTCAACTGCATTCATGGCGTCTTGCTGTTCGTCATATTGCAGATTATATCAATCAATCCATATCATACGTGATTATAATTATATATGGCTAATATGCGAATTAATTAACGCGTACACAATTTGAGATCAATGTGTTATTGTAGCGCTTCAAAAGCGCAGAAGATTGCAGCTATCCAGACTTGAAAGCCACCAGCTTCAATGCTATCTCAATCTCCTATAGAACGGAACTTTAAGCCACTTACGAGATTTCGATCTCTGTGCCTTTTTCACAAGAAGAACAAGTATGAAGTATTCTATAATCTTTCATCAAATTCATTGATAGCCAATTCGAAAGTAGATTTGTTGCTTGGTAAATATTATTCAGTTAAAAATTGATAATTTAAAAATGATTTTACACAGAAAATGATAGCCTATCTGGTAGGAATATAAAGATAATAATTAGCAGACTGAACCGATTAAAGAATCAGCCAAAAATGGTTGGATTTGTTGTCATTTCTGAAACTACGTCAGAAAGCAATCGACTGAAAGGAGATAATGTTCTTGTGGTTGCTGTGTTTCAAAATCATCGGCTGATCATGAGTTGCCCGACTTCCGACCTGAACGACAGCCAATCATCGGTAGATTAAATGGAGGCAGAAGACTTTTTATAACGAAAGAGGAGCTGATGAATGGATGAAATGGTCGAAGGGTTGACGACGATTTCATTGAACGATAGGTGAAAGATGAACAACATGAATTAAGGATGGATCGGTAGATGGATCGATAAGGTAAGGATGGATCTTTGTCTATGAATGGATGGATGAATAGGCCTATAATAGATGGATCGATGGATGAAAGAAATGGTTCCCTCTGCGGATGGAATAATAGGCCCAAACGATTGGAATGTATATAGAATGGATTGATATTATAGAAGCTGGTGGAATGAATTGGAGTTAATAGAATGAATGTGTGGATGGAGGAGTCGTAAATAAATGGACAATCACTGAAGGGAAAGATGAATTATTGAACGGGTGGAAATATGGGGGAATGAATGGATGGGTAGATGTTTGTTGAGTAGATTGTATGGATGCATGGAAGAATGGATGAACTGAATAGATTGATATACAGATAGATTTGTTGAGGGAATCACTAAGAAATTGTATAAAATCGTACGTTAGAGAATGTTTCATGATAATTGGACTTTGCTTCTTGATGAACAAGGAAACTATGTTCGGCATTGACAAATGCGTCCTCCGCTCTGCTGCTCGGCTCATTGCACACCTACCCAAGTGTTCTCCTGTCTCAGCCTTTATGCGCGACGTTTTCCATTGGCTGCCTATGCAACAGCGCATCTCTTGGCGCACGGCTGCCTTGGTCTCCCGCTGCATCCCGGGTTGTGCACCCACTTATCTGAAAGACCTCTGTTGCCCAGTGTCTCGGCTCCCGGCCCGTCGGGTGCTTCGTTCTG
>JAQFXW010003422.1:0-11924 GCA_034693945.1 Dendrobaena attemsi
ATGTTTCTTCTTGATAGGTAGTCCTAGTCAGTGGGTCCAAGGACCTTTCTGGACTTTCCATTTGTTGTTCGAAATTCATGTCATGCATATGATGATGTTTATTGAAACTGACAACAATAAACTGATTGAATTGAATTGAATTGAATTGAACATCAGGTCTATACTTTACACACCTGCATGTGACTGCATCCCGACGTGATTGAGCAGTTCGATGGTGCGTAGTGAAATATCTCACATGTTCCCGAGTTGTCTCTGTAGTTGAAGCTGGTGCAGTTCAGATCCCGATCGCATTTCCAGGCACACAGAACTGCAGGAGAGACACAAGAATCGGAATCCGGTGGTATAGGCTGCAGCTGGTCCAAAAGGATCGTCGACGTTGGACTTCCATCAGCACAGACCACTGTTCCATTGGAATATTTCGTCTTATTGAAAGATTTCATAGTAACAATGTTCCAGATTATGGCGAAAATCAGCAATGTCTTAAAAATCATGCTACACCGATTTGACATGTTCTTTTTTATTACAAAAAATTTCCTGAAAGGTCAGATAGCCTACACTAACTTATTGTGAAGAGAGGTCCGTTCGTGGGATTTAAAATCATCTATTTAAATATGTATTCAGTCTTCTATAATTCGACATATTAAGATAGAACCTGCAACCGTTTTCATAAAATTCTGTGTTGAAAGTTAATTGTTTATAAATTAAACTGACGATTCTACTCGACCCTGTTTGCAATATAACAGAATAAGTAGCCTATAAGCGCAGTACGTTACCGAAAGACAGGACAAATGATTGTTGCAAGTAACTCTACTGGTAGGCTACAGTGGTGTAACATTAAAATATCCTGCAATGTAAAACAAAGTGGAACGTCAGCTATGATAGGCCATACAGACCTAAAGTGGGCATAACAGCCTGGAAGGATTGACATGTGAATACAGATTTGGTTACACGGAGACATAATGGCCACTGTAAGCTTATCAGAAGATAGGTCAGCGCTGTCGATACAACATGCCAATCATTAATAGGCTCCTATTCAGTGTTCGCGAATGCCTAAACCGGCATTGGATTTCATATTTCAGTGCTCAGCAGCGGCTCAGCCTGAAATTGAAGCACTGGTGACATGGATTCTTAGTGTGTCGGAGCTAAAAGACAAATTGATTGACATTAATTTGGATCTCCATTCAGCTTGCCAAATGCAATGCACCCAGGACGGTTATTGTTTGGTTTTAAAGCTATAATAATGTGTTAAATAGAGGTAGACCTAATTTTGTAGAGCAATTATTCGAATATTAATTGCTATACAAACCTGCATTTGACACATCGGCCACAGCTATTTATAATGATGGTCCTCACCTCTTTTAACTTTGAAAGCACAGAGAATAATGAATTATAATTATTTTAAGCAATTGCAAAAATTCTGAGTGGTTTGTTGCATCTCGTCTCTATTGGATTGACCTTCTTCATGAACTCCACAAATATTCTTATCCTCTCCCATCACTCTCAAGCACCCAACTTCTCTTGATTCAGTCTGCCCTATGTATCAGCCCAAAGAATTCCCATTCTAAACTGAAGCTTCACCTCTTCAAGCAGTCATACTTCGATTCCTCTGACTCTCCTCCTCTTTACCCTAGTCCTGAACGACACCCGCCTTAACAGCTGCTCTGGTCCCCGCCCTGACCCCTTGGAACTCAACCTCGGACCACCACGGACTTTTCTCATTAACATCTCCTTTGACTTTACGCAGCACTCGTGAATTAGCTGGTGCTCAGCGCTTAACTTTACGGAGCGTTTTAGAAGTTTCGAGATTATGATTACGATATTTCACATGAATGCTCAGATATTAAATATTTAATTATCCGCATAATAATAGCGATAAGAATAACAATCAAAAATTGTATATCGTCAGTCACGGTAGAAATTCTTATTACATTGTAGGTTTGAAGCTGTAGACTTGAAGGCATCTTACAAGAACCTAAGGCGCAATGCTCGTTTGGTGTTCGACGCCACTGAGTCTGACTGAGTCTGTCTTTCGTCATGTGACCTATCTTCTGTAGGTTCACAAGTCTGCTCCACACCATTAATATCTTGGAGCAGCTGGACCGCTTGTCATGGTTGAAAAGATTGTAGGAGAACAAGCACGAAGGACAGCCTGGGTCAAAGCCCGTATGTGTCCAATGCCTCACTCCTAACAACTCTCTTCAGCCGATTGTCCTCTTGCATCATAACTTGGTCACTGCTGGTGGCTCTTTGAGGATTTCATTCGTCTTGGTTTTGACTGCCAGAGGATCGACACGCATCTGGCAAACCTTCGTCCTTTATCAGGGCTTGTCAATACGTATCTTGACCCTCGGACTACAACTGGGATCACAAACGACCTGAAAAATCTTCAACTAGTGCTGCATATCCTCTTGAGATATATTGACATAGCGGAGTCTTGGGCGGAGCCCCAGAAGCCGGCGAGATTTTGATAATTTGATGCCAAATGGAGTGCATTTGGGCCCTTATTTACTTCCAATTTGTCAATGCTTATCTTGGAGTGCATTGTGGACCACAATTTAGGCTTACTTCGAACCCTAAATTGGGTTTAAAACGACCCCAACGATTTTCGACTAGTACAGGTAGCCTACTTCACGTCCTATTAAAACTTAAGTGATATCTATCCAACGGGGTCTGGTGCTTCGCCCCAGAAGCCAAAGATATTTTGATAATTTGGTGCCAAAATGAAGTTCACTTTTCTCTTCTTTTACTATTTATTTTCGAACTGCACAAAACAGCTTTGACAACTGCACACATTTGATTTAGAACTGCACATTTGTGTACAGTTGCACTCTAATGAGAGCTCTGGCACTTTAGCGTAGTGAATTAGGTATCCCTGCTATCCATGATGTACTTTTAGCTTCTAGGCCTACTATAATTAATGTAGGCCTATTTCAGCGAACAGACCTTTCTTCAACTTTCTTTACGCAAGGAGAGACAAAATTCGTCGTGTGACTGTGTGACAGCGTGTTTCTTATATTACATCGCCGTCACAAGTTAATCATAAATTCGGAATCATAGTGGAAGAAAAGAAGGTATTATTAGTTTATAGATCAGCTATCGCACGCAATGTCAAGTACAAATAAATCTCACCTATTTTTATATACCAAAAACTCACGAAATCTATTTGGAATTATTCGGCCTATAGAAAATAATGTTGAAAAAGCGCTTCATGCTCACTGATTTCTGTGAGGGCCAAGTATAGGCGGGCCTCGCAGGGTCAATTTCTGTGAGAGCCCGGCCCTCACGGGCCTCGAAAACTCAGCGCCATTGAGCCCAGTACGAAAAGAAAGAGTGAGACGTCGATGAACAAATGTGTTATACAGATAAGTAAGTAAGTAAGTAAGTAGGCCTAAGTATGTATAAGCAAGACATAGTGGCCTTTTAATAATGTACGTCAAACGATCACATTTTACCAACTATACCGCAGAGTTGCAGCATACGTATTGTACAGTGTACAGTTTGAACCGTGCGGAAATGGTAAATGGTCAGTTAAACATAGCACAAGAAAGATACAGCGTAGGCCTAGATCATCATGAGAATGAAACTATTAGACCTAATTAAGAGTCAAGTCATTAAGATGTGAAGCAAAACAAGCGATTACTGTAGGCCAGGCCTACATGTATGTTTCGAAGATTTAGACGTAAGAAACTTTTCCTCATAGAAGTAGTCTTACAAGAGAGAAAAATAATTATAAAATTAATTAATAAATTAAGTAACTAATTAATTAAAAATAATTATAAAATAATTACAGAAGCCCATCGAGTTTTAAACTTGGCGAAAGCTGTTCATAAAGCGACTATTACAGTTCTTGCTGAGTTCAAATCTGTTGGAAATGAACGTGCAAGTGTTTGTGCTGGTAGTTCAATCTAAGTTTGCCTCATCCTCATACAACTGTATGTCAACTGTATGGGTGAAGCCAAAGGAGGACTCCAGAAAAATCCACACTTTCCGGCTCCATTCATAATCACGGTAGCAGACGTTATGCTTTTTGTGCAGGAGTACCACCATCCGCCTTTACAACTGATGGCATGCTCCGCACAACAACACGGCTGATTGTTCACGTCCTTTGTAGAGAACCTATATTTACGACTTTCTGCTCCAAGCGGATCGTAGCTGCCGCCAGCGACGCCAGACACGAAGTAAGTGTAACCCAAACTCTCGCTGTCCACTGTAAATTGATTATAGGAAAGGGCGTACGCGCCCCCTACTTCATCTCTCGAATCGACGCATATCTGCCAGTTCTTTCCATTGTTCGTCAGTCGGTAGACAGCTTCCAATCCGATCCAGTATCCACCGTTGGAGTCGCTGAATCCATACTTGTAGGCTGACCAAGTCTGATCGAGACCATATCCTTGGTTGATCTGAACCAAGATGTTCAGCTTTCCTAGAAACGAGAAGCAACTTAATCATTACTTGTTGAGTATGCCATTTCTGCGCAACAGACTTATAAATCGCCCTGTGTCAAATGCACCCGTTTTAGACTATAGTGACAGTTTAAACCGGTCTCATGTCAGAATTCAAATTATGAATCAGATGATTGCCTCTATCTTCACCGGAAGTCAATCTAATTGATTAGTGGAGTCAAAATAAATCTAAGAGGTCAGACAGACAGATCATAATGCTCTTCTCAACCTCCTCGGCTACCGTCTGGTTTAAACAACAAGAGACAAGAAATAAATTACCTTCCAACATCAGCGCTTGATAATCTATGGTCATTAAGAGTTAAGAGTTTTAAAATTAAATCACCTGTTGCAGCACTCTTAGCACCCCAATACCATCTCCGAAATTAGCCATTCCAGAACTAGGCCCCCCTAAGTTTTTCAATCCTGAAGACTTATACTTATATCTTGGAAATATAATAATAATCATAACTACAACGATTCTAGCGATTCGATCAATGTATATAACTCCCCTTCAAGGTTTCTACTCAGAGGCGCTCGACATCGACAGTAACGTTGTAGGATAGAGTTTGGGGGAAGGCAACGCTAATCAGCTGCATGACACAAGTAACTAACCAACCTAATATGAAAGTCAACTCACCTAGAATGGCATCGCACAAAAGTAGACCAGGCAAAGAAGGCTGTGGCAAAATAGTCGAAATAATGACAGTACTGATATTTAAAGTAGAAGTGACAATTGAGGACGTAGTTGGTTTAAAAGATTTAGGCGTGGACAATATCTCAAGTGTTGTCTTGGTCAAAGACGCTGGATGACGTGTTGTGGTCTTGATCGAGTACGCTGTATCACGTGGTGTATTTTCCGAGGTTCTTGGGATCCTACTTGTATCCCGCAAAATAGGTCCTGCTGATGTTACTGACACAGACAGTAAATAAACGCATTAATTCCCAGCTTATGACTTAGAGTAGAAGCTCCTTTCATTTTAGGAAGCTTTTAATTTGATAACGCTGTAGTGCATTTGGTAACATAAAATATTATCTGTTAGTCTCTTTCAGTTCAAATGGGCCCTTCATGGGCCACGAAAGCCTTCTACGGAGCAAATCGTTAATAAATGCTAGGTTTCTAAAATATCATGAATCAATGCAAAACACATAGGCTATAACGTTACAAACGTGCAGACTCTATGACATTTGTGGTATGAAAATATGTTGCCCTAGACCCTTCGTGATTCACTGGCATCAACGAATAATTGCTAACTTTCAATAGCATGTTTCAAACCTAACAAGTAGTTACACAACTTTTAGTGAGCCTGTACCCTGTTTATTGATGGCTCAAAACATGTAGGCTAATGAACGACTAAAGATTTTCAGTCTTGTTGTCAAGACTTTGAACCTCAAGACTAAGACCAAGACTTTTATTCTCAAGACCAAGACCAAGACCTTTAGTCTCAAGACCATTCAAGACTTTTGAAATCACTCGTACATAGTAATGATAAAAAATTTATGTCGGTGTTTTCATGAAAAATAAAATAAGCATTTATTTCAAATAAAGCAAAACAGATTCCAGCAATAATTATTCTCAAAATCTGTCACGTGAAATGCAGCTTATTTCTGTTGCATTTTACAGACACCAATTCACTGAGCATTTTTTTACTAAAATATTCTGTCAGACCTCATAAAAATCCCACCATGAGAATAAAAACATTCTGCAGGTGCAGAAGTGCTGGTACGCAAAGATGTCTTTACATACTCCCATAATGATTGGTTTCTCATTATAAGATTTTACGACTTTGAATTCACTGAACATCAGGCAAAAATAGTAAGAACTAGAATACATGTAAGTCTACAAGTATCCAAAACCTAAAAATAATTAGAAATTCAGAGAGCTGCGTTTCTGCTGAATATTATGTAGGCCTATAATGGATTAGTGCCTGAATAATAAGTAAGCAGGCTAAGTAATCACTTATTACTGTTTTCACTGACTTTTCAAAAAGTCTTGGTCTAGGTCTTGAAATATCAAGACCAAGACATTTGGTCTCAAGACCAAGATTAAAGACCTTTCACCTCAAGACCAAGACCAAGACCAAGATTTCTTTCTTAAGACCAAGACCAAGATCAAGACCAAGACTTTAAAAAACGAACTCGAGTGCACTAGAGTTCAAGACCTCAAAACCGAGAACAACAAGACTTTACATAATTAATCAAGTCTCAAATAATTGTTATCAAGCGTGAATTGCTTCACACAATGTGCGTTCAATACATGTAGGTTTATGTCCACCACCACCAGCCACATAATTTTATGTTCTTAGTTCCATTTATCAATTTTAATGGCTTTGTTGATTGATTTCTGAGATAGGCCTATCGTATATCCACAACTTTCTACAAGGATATCAAAAGCCATAAAGAAACTCCAAAGATGAACAGCAAAAACTTTAAAGAGACTCAGAACATGTGCGGCTACTGGTTTTAGACCTACAGAACACAAGTTGAAATGCTACATCAACGTGTTTTGACAATTATTTCAGATGCGACACAATAAAATCGGTTCTTTGTAACTTCTATGGTCTTACACGCTTTTAAATCATCCGAATGCAGGTGGTGCACGTGGCCTCGCTGAAAGTGCTGTAACGTTTGTTTGCTTGGAAATGTAGATATAAAAATCACCTTTAAATCTGTAAACTTTCATTCAAAAATGCCTATATTAGCAAATAACTGTTGAACTGGTGTGTTAGGCCATTATTTTGAACTTTAAAGTAACATAATTTAGGTGGCTCAACTTAAAGTTGTAGCCTATGACCTTTTTTCTGTTTAAAATATTTGGCTGAAATTTGGCAGTTGTACGTAAATATGTATTGTCCTTCATCCGGCAGAATGTTATTCATAGATTTGTACTTTGGACGGAAATATTAGAAAAACACGTGGGCCTATGGTAAAATAATTTTCATCTGCCCACTCTGTAGAAGGCCTACAGTTACACCCATCTCGCCAAAGACATGCTCAATTGCTCATGTTTCGCAGACGAAGCGGTCTTTGTGAACATGTCATTCCGCAATTATTGTAGCCAGGCAGGCTCTGAAAGTATAGGCTGCTTGAGGTCAGTTCGGTGAAGTGCATGAATTATGTGCGTGTTCGTGTTCCCACAGGTATTTCAGTTCATCACTTTCCACTTGATAATAATTCAATGTCCTACCAACGTCTACAAATAAAGCACTGATGTTGGCCTATAGGTCAATTGATGCTGAGCTCTCCAGGTTGACACTCTACGCTTCGAATCCCTGCCATGTCGTCTTGGATAGACTTTCAATTGAGACAAACGTTTCAAGTAAGAATCGTACTTGCCCATGAAGTATGCAAGCTTATGAGCTAATCATGAATTTAAATTCTATTATTCCCCTTGGGCCTACTAGCCGTATCATTTGTCAAAGGAAATGCCGATGAAGGCTTCATTTTGGGTACAGTGCAAGGATTCTACATAAGAGAAATGATCGCTCGTGAATATTGTGTAGCCTATAGTCCCAATACCATTTTCACCCTTGAACAATAAACATAAATGTCGTTCCACTTTAAAAAAAAGTGTTTATATTAAATATAGGCCTAAGCTTTAGTGCTTAAAATCTGCTTGTGCATTAATTTTGTCTCTTCGCAACAATAATCATTATTAGATAAATAGTAGCCTATCTTAAATAGCCTATAATTTGTTGAAGATGTTTCTTGCGTAAATAAACTTGATCTACTTCAGCACAATTTCACTCTTCAATCATCCCGCTTTAACATCATCCTACTTTTAAAGTGGCCTACTTCAGCATAATACTTTTTATAAATCATTTTGCTTTCAATGGACATCTTTACCGGCTCCACAATCATTGAGTTTAGTTTAAGCTGACAGTCGCAACTTGTAAAGATCTCAATTTTTTACTCACCTCCCCATGTTAGCCTAATTATCATTATGGCTATTATTTAAATTGCTATTACAATTACAATTCAATAAAAACAATATTTTTGCGGGTATGGAAGATCGTCAGTGAGCAGCGCCTCACACCCAGGCCTGGTCAAAAGGAAGGGTCTTGGGGAGACTATATTATTTGCCGTCTAGGAATCACGAGGAAGCGAGCGAAGGGAGTTTATTTCAAAGAGACGGTCCACGATTGAAAAGGTCTTGATGCATGATTGCAGTACACAAGAAAGGAATAAGAAAGTCAAAGACACTTGTTTGTATAAGATAGATAAATAAATAAATATATAATTATATATATATATAATTACGCTTACATATAATAGCCTACAGATATGCATGCAGGGAAAACATTGAAGATGTCCTACCTGAATTTGAACAGCTGAGAAGACCGTCAACCTGTGAAAACAAGAAAAGCTACATGTATGAGACACAATGTAGACTCAAAACACAGCATGTGTTGCGTAATGGTGTTGGTCGGATCTGAAAATAGTCCCATCTTGTTAAACTGACTGCAGTTTCAGATTCGGCAATGTGACCTATTCAACTAACACTGGGTCTCTTAGCTTGGCCCATAATTACTGACGAACTTCCATTATTGGAATATATCTAAAAGAAATTCAAAATTCAAGTTCAATGTAGTAGAATTGATTCCACGATTCAGTCATAGCACACAGCTAACAAACTGTTTTTGAATGCAAAAGATCAGGGCAAACAAAACGAATAGGACTCACTAATAAGTTGCCTAAGAATAGTTATTAATCCATGTGGAGAATAAGCCTAGTGGTACCACACGTGTTGTAGAGTCTATCTAGTTTACACTTTACAATGTTTCAAATTTCTAAAGCTAAAAGCGTATTTAGACCTTCTTCCTGTATATCGAAAATAGGCCTAGTCTAAGGACGATACCGACCTCAGCATGGTAGCATCCCGTCACTGATGTACAGTTGGACGGGGTGTAGGTAAAGAATTCACAGGTTCTGCTATCCCTTCGGTAGTTGTAGTTCGTGCAGTCGGAGTCCTGAAGACACTGCATGGCACATAGAGCTCCAGGAGCCACACATGAATCCGGGTCTGGCAACAACGCATACAACTGGTCGAGGGGCATCACATACGATGGTTCATCCAATGCACAGGTCACAGCTCCTCCGTTGTCATCGCGGGTTTTCTCAAAAGATTTCGTCTCAACGACAGTCTTTCCAAAATTGAAAGTTATGAGGAAGAAAACAGATGTGTACCGATCCTTCATCGCTGCGGTTATAGGTAGTATTTCTATCAGCTTAGCCTCTACTCTGGGCATTAGCATGATATTGCAACAGCGCAATTTTTCAATTAAAGGAATAACTATTCTTAGCAGCCGACTGACATCGCTTGTCACTGCCGAGAGCTGTCTTTCTATAGATCTGTATCGATTCAATATTCGTGTTCAATGAACTTTCAACTGAACTAAGCATCGTATATGGGAATATAGAGCACTCAGTAATAATTATAATACAAATAAGTATTCTATCTCTATTCACGGGTCATGCAGTTTTGTCCACATAGGGCCTAAGCAGCGTCCGAGTCACGATAGTGTTTGTGTAAGTGCATGACTGCATGCAGCCTACATTGGTGATTAATGCCTATAACGGCGAATAATATCTGCCTAGGCCTATACCATCGGCTATTGCTTCCTGCCAACTTGACTGGGTTTCTAAAATCTTTCTACTTTGGTCGTGGCTGAAAGCGGAGAGGATTGGTCAGCAGACTCAGCACCCGGTGTAGCCGGAGTCAAGTTACCTATAGGGAGTAGCTTGACGGAAGAGAAAGAAGAATGGAAGCGTATATAGCAGATAAGAAAGAAGTACAGATTTAGTGGAGTAATTGGCCCTAATTATCATAGGCCTTATTATCCTGGTTCGATTTTGGCATTGAATTGTTAAACCAATTGAACAAATTATCAGTGAGAGATTCCCTGCCTAACCCAGTGGCTTTATCGTAATATGTAACTTGCCAACTTTTTATTGTTTCGTTTTACCACTGAATATATATATATATGAATATATATATGAATATATATATATATATATATTATAAAGAGTAGCTAATAATGCGCCGTTGAAAACACGATAACGAGAAGTTGGTTCTGAAAATAGGTTAATAATAAATAGCTAATAACTTTTCTATGGCGTCTTTCAATTGTCAATGCTATTAAGAGCAGAAAACCAACTACTGGTATGGGAATTAAAAATATTTGCGAACTAGGCCACCGCAATTTTCTCCAGAAGAATTATGTAGACTTTGCCAGTGCAGAAGTACTGGGACTTTATGAAGATTAGATTCTGGTATAACTCTGTATGGATAATTGCGGAAGTCAAGGTGAGCTTCTGCTTTAGATTATGGATCCGCCGCAAGGAACGCACTTAGCACAGTTAGGCCCGGAGCGTAGATAATTTATGCCCAGTTATTTTCTGCGTCATCGGTTGTGAAATAGCTTATTGCCAAAGAATAGGAAGAGTCTGTCAGCGTATACGGGTTATTGAACTAACAAGAAGCCTTATAAGCTTATAGACCTACAATGTACCTGACAGGAATTTTTAAAAAGACGAATGGGTCCCGGCAATGTCAATAGTAGTAAAATAATGCTGCCTTTCTACTTCGGTATTATGACCTGGGTACGACAATGGTCCAGAAATTGATCTCTCTCTCTGTGCAATAACATTAAGATTTTAATCGTCTGCCCCATCACGCAAGCGACTAACGTCACTCACTATCTGACATCTGTCAAAGCTGCCTCTGCCCTGACGCATTGTAGTTTCCGTAAAACCAAAGGCTAGCGAGTGCAAGGGAAATGACCTTCACATACAAACTCATAATAATTATGATGGTCATAAGAGGTTGATTTATTTATCTCTCTTTCGACGACAAATAATTTCGAATAGTATTTCACAAAATATCTACGAGTAGTGTTCTGCCGGAAAATTTTTACCAGTGAACAAAAATTACTTCTCTGCAGTTCTTTAGGTACTCTGTAATGTCAGTCTATTTATTCAACTGTTATAATTTTCGTTATTTTCATTTAGCTGTACAAAGCTTATCAATCAATCAAGCAATTAATATTCGTGTATTAAAATTTCAGACATAAGGCACGATGCAGGGCAACTTGAGTTCTAGATTATATTTTCAGTGGTTCCAGAAAGATAAAACTTATTGTTAATTTTTATTGGTTGGCCCTGTTGCCTGGAATGTCCTTTCCTTGGAGTTTCGCCCTCATCCTATCGTCCACTCTGACACTTTCTATGAACCACTCAAGACTTATATTTTATTCCACCAGTTTGAAAAAGCGCTACATAAATCTTAGGTAGGTAGGCAGGAAGGTAGGTAGGTAGATAGGTAGACAGGCAGACGGACGGACGGACGGACGGACAGACAGACAGACATACAGGTAGATAGATAGGCAGGCAGGCAGGCAGACAGGCAGACAGATAGACAGGCAGGCTGACAGGCAGGCAGATAGACAGGCAGGCTGACATGCAGGCAGATAGACAGGCAGGCTG
>JAQFXW010003423.1:0-11922 GCA_034693945.1 Dendrobaena attemsi
TGAGCAAATACCCTATGAGCATTGGCCCTATGAGCAAGTACCCTATGAGTAAACCGCCTGTGAGCAAATATCCGTAAGCCTTGCTACATGTACCTGTATAATGAATGTATCGCGTTTAGGACCACCTCTAGTTGTCGCCAGCCATGGCCAAACCAGAAGTACAACACTATCTCACAAGAAACCTATCCTCTAATATAGAATCCTTGCATTAAGATTAAAGGATGACTGTCATAAATTGCTCGTTTTACGGAAAATAAAATATTAAACAAAATAATTGCCAGTACGTCAAGAATATGACATAAACCTAGCAAAAGTAAATATTGTGGAATATAAATCTGATAAATTGATAAACATTTAAATCATCGCGAATCGTTGTAAATTAAGACATCGTAGACTATATATGATGGAATAAACTTTGACAGTCGAGGTCTGATCGTAGTCTGCGATTGTAGCGCTGAATTGGCTGAGATGTGTTGGGCTTCGATGAGTCAGTGACTACAGCGATAACACAGCTCAACTAATCAATGGCAAGCGAACGCAGCTTGATATCAGGTCTCGAATGTTTCTACAACCTCAGACTATTTATTATGGTTATTATCATTATTAACTTAATTATTGCCGAGCGATAATAAAACTGCGATTCTTCTCCGTCATTTTTTTGTGTCAAACAGATTTCGCTCCCATGATCCAAAGGCGTCTATCCCATCTGAAGCATTGGAACAACCTTCCCTCCACCAATTCTTTTATATTTTCCCCGTTCACTGCAGATCAGTGCATAAAATATAAAATAAAAAAGTATATAACTATCTTTGTGACTACGTGGGTGATCACAAATCGTTCTGATCCACTCGACCGACTGCTTCCAAAATTGACACGAATATTGCTTACTCCCCGGTTGAAAACTGTCCACTTTGCGATCCCACCACTGTCACTCCTAGCATCTCCCTATGTATATGTCTTTGTGTCTGTCTACCTTTATGCTTATACTTTGTGTCTGTCTTTGTGTCTGTCTATCGAATTAAGGATCTGTCGCTAATGCCATCAATGGGCGATTAGGCCTATGACTATAATTGTAAGGCTTCAGGTCAAAAGACAGCAAAATATGTAGCCGGCCCTGCAAATGCTTCGCTATTCTCCAAAAACAGATTGTCCCGAAACATTTCGTCACTTTATTGGGAATTGCTTGATTTGAACAGAATGATTCTCTAAGCAAATTCAATCGTGAGGCCCAGATTTGTGTAATGAATGATGCTCTTCGTTAGCGCCTCTGAGTAGCAGTGGGTTGAAGAGGCGCTATAGAAATATCAGAATAAATAAATAATACACATTCATTTTTTCCAAGTATAATCGCTGAGAATCTCCCACTTCGCAGATTGAACGAGTTCTGCGTAATGTTATAAATTGAAAAGATACGTCTGTAAAGATGTTTAATCGAACACTGACATTATTCATTGTCTTTCGTTTTATTTAGAATGCCGAGATATCGTTCACTTAAAAATACCTCTACTAATGAACAGATGGATTTAATAATAATTGCAGAATATTACGGTCAATTGTTGGTTAATCTTAGAGGCGCTTCTTGTCCAACAACGGCAATACAATAATTTGATAGAATTAAGAAGTCTGAAGTAGGCGGTCATGCTATTCTTAAGCAACGGAGGTATACATCGAATTGTATATCATTCCGGGTGGAGTGGCCAACTGCAGAAAAAGCACAGCACTGTCGAGTAGAGTTGTTACAGCAGGGAATAAGAAGCTGGCCATGGAAGAAGAATTAAGGACAGAGTTCACATAAGTAAGCTGGTATTTCCAAACTAGGTCAGCTGTTCTGTAACAGATGCTGGGTGGAATGAAGAGACATTGAAGCGTATCACGGGTTTAAACTCCGAGACAGGGAAGCGTTTTGGGATGCGATCTACAAGATGCGCAGATAAGCATTTTGTTGATGCAATTCAATTACCTGCTCGTAAGATTCAAGTGATTGGTCAGTAGGCCTACTGTTTATTTATCAACAGTGAATCAGTGCGCATATTCATAATAAATAGGCTATGAAGACATGGTGTCGTTTGATTGGCTGCTAGCTGCCCGATTCCCAATTATCATGTGTGCTTTCGTAATATGCGCCCCGGTCTATTAACGAGTACTGTGTTGTATCAGATGAATTGTTCTTAGGTCGATGTTTACCCTAGATTCTAATGATATTGCAAGTCATTGATTTCATTAAAACTAATCTACGAGTTCTCTAAACGCGTCTCCTATAATAACCCATCATGTCTAGCAAAGACGTTAGACAAGAGAAGATGGAAATGGATGATGTTCTCTTGTGTCAAGTCCATGCTCACGATCCGTGTTGCGCCCAATGTCAAAGACTCAACCAATTTGTTTCTTCAGAATCTATTTCAGTTTTCCTATTATGACAATCTTTCATTATGCATTGATTATTGGCAGAAAGCATAGACACTACAGTATAAACCCTTACGATAACTCTTGCATTTTATAGAAAACTTAGCATACTTTTAAAAGGTGTTGTAGTATTTTAACCATCCTGTGCTTAGTCAATTTCTTATGACTGTAATACAATCATGGTCAAAAGTTTGCGACCACTAAAATTCTGATGAAAAAATGTACTACAATTTCACAAATAAGGAGTTTATTTACGATGTCTAAAGTGTTTTTTCAATAGGTAATATCGTTAAAGAGGCGTAGATCTGTGTCCAACATTGTGAGGACAGACTTATGCGCGCCGAGCGAGGGGGAAAGGCAATATCTACAACGACTAGGGGTCTTGGGGAGCGCCGTGAGCTCCCAGATCGGGGTCGTAGCCCAAGCCGATAACTCGTTCTAGAGCATATACTGAAATTGGACCCTTCTCTAGATACCTTTATTTATAAAGTCATGTTTCACAACATAGAAGTGTATTGAATTGAAGATTTTTTGCCAACCCCAACGAAGTATTCTCTATTCACCAACATAAATAAACATGAATAAATCTGAGTCAACTTATATTATGTTGTGTTCACTTTATTGAGGTTGCGTCAATTTATTAGTTTACTGCGTTTCCTTTCACATTAATTTTGATGTAAATGTTGTGCTGCTATTAAGATCTTTGCATCGGTATCCTGTGTTACCAAGAGTTGGAAATGTCACTTATACAATTATGATAGCCGTGGGGGAGTTTGATATGAATATTAATATTCAACAGTTTGTAGAGGTTTGCAGGAATCCGATCGCGGCTACTCTATTCATGTTTTATATCAAAGGTTTAATGACATCATATGACTGGATATCCAGGGATGTACGCTACGAGTTTTGCACGTACATGTAGCAAGCTTTACAATACATTACAAGCTATCGTATAAAATAGTACGAACTTTAAATTCAATGTTTTTGTATTAGCCTTTCTTTATAACAATTGTAGATTAATCTTTAAGGTGTTTAATATCATTATTTATATATTTAGGATTGACTGATTATAGTCATCATGGATCTGGTCTCTCGAACACAATGTTTGCATCATCTACCATTACAAGATCTGCCGATCTACTTCAGCGGGATCGGGTAATCTATCCCTTCGCCCTAAGGAGGGTTGGGGTGATCATCCTGCCGTTTGAAGTCACAACTTTGAGGTCGATACGACCATTTTCAACTGCTAAACCATCACTTCTCTTTCTAATCAGTATTTAATTCCTACTCACACCTCAACACTTCAACATTTTCAGCCGCATTGAAGTCGGGCACTGTGCCAAAGTGTTAGTATAAAGGCGCCATCTAAATATTCACAATAAATAAACAAATATTACTAGTTAATTTATATCGAGAACATTGATGATGATGATGATGATGATTATAATGATGATGATGATGCTGATGATGATGTTGATGATGATTACGATGATGATTTTTTTTTATTAATAGGTTACGCCTAAATGTGTTTCGTCTGAGTATTTCCAATGTTTCTGATTAAAGTTCTAGTATATTTTAATTGGCAGAGAGAACTATATACAGGTGTTTGTAATCAACCGTCGAAATATAGATGAATATCTGCTGACTGTTTACTCCACTTATATTACCAATATTATTTCACATGTACACTACATGTAGCAATTCTTTTCTCTAGAACTACATGTATGCTGCGCCTGAAATTATATTCACTGATTCCAAAATGCTGTACCTTAAGAATTTAGGAAATAAATGCAAGTTAAAAATCTGTTATATAGAAATGTCCACTTATATCATTGCTATTCCAATTGCCACTTGTTCATAACATAGAGATTAACTATAACACAGTAAGTGACTCTACAGCAAATGTCAATTTAAGGCGGAGGAAAGACATGATTTCAAGGTGTCGAAGTCGAGTGATGCAACGTTGCAGGCAATTGAAATTGACGTTCATTGACCTCTACCTTAGTTTTTGTTCGGTATCATTCAACCATGTGAATTTTCTAGCACCCATTCCAAATAAAATTTAAAAAAAGTAATATAGACCTACATTTTGTCATTGCTTATTCTGAAGAATGCTTTACATTCAACCAAGTTTTCTAACTTTCTAATCTAGATCTTTAAACTAATCAATAAAACTACACACGAACAGATGATTTAAAGACTTGCGTCCAACTCAAACTACTATAATTAGACAATTTTAAGACGGATTCAACTTAATCTATAGGTAATCGTGAGAAACTTGCCTATATAGAACAACAGATTCTGGCTTTGCTTCACAATGGAGAAATGCGACGTTAGATGTCTTCGTTTTACTACAGTTAAAGATAAAACAAAGTTTGCTAAGATGATAAATAGATCAACGTACTCGAGATAATGAATCTAATGAATATTTTGCAGCCTAGAAATTGAACTCACTGATAATCCTCGAGTAAATGTACACCAGAATACAGAATGGAAATAAGGAAAGTGTTTGAAGTAGCCTACTAGAGAGGGATGAGACGGATGTAGATGAAGATGCGAACAACATGTGGAAGAACGTGAAGAGAATACATGTAATTAATTACATTCTATTTGAATCAGTGTGTGTTTCATCAGTTTAACGACAGCTTATGACAATCTTGGCCGTTGCAATAGAAGACAAAAACTTTCAACACCATACAATACGAAAGTGTCTTTATCAGTTTGCACTTGAACACCTTTATTTAGTATTTAATCCGTTATATAATACTAGAGAAATTTCTACTTTACTATTCGTTCTTGTCGCCGATTGCAACGGCCAATGCATAAGGCCTCGACGATTGCCTCCGGCCAATGCTGTCATAAGCTGTCGTTAAACTAGTATTGGTTGGGCGTGAATCTGTCATATCCGAAACGAAAAATGAATAATGTCTTCTGATGCAAAGCAGCACAATTAAGACTGTTCACTCTGCCAGTGCTAGTAAAGCTAAGGACAAATTATGAGAGTGACGTATTTCATCATAATCATCATCATAATCACCATCATCATCATCATCATCATCATCACAATCAATCAATTTATCAATCACCATCATTTTTCTTGTTTTCGTCGTTTTCCTGTTTATAATGTGTCTCTTCCGATGAAGTTTTGTCTCCGTCCTGTGTTTCCGTTGTTTGACTTTGAGTTGCATCAGAGTGAAGGTTAGATTCAACTTGCAGAATTGGATAAATTTGTTTTATGATTGCGGGTCTGCTCGTGGGCCAAGGATTGTCTTTAGCACGCGGTTGCTAAATCTATCTTCCTAAATGCTTGTTTGCATCTACATATTAGACGATCTGTGGCAATTAATTTGGATAATGATACTTGAAGTCTGATTTAAGGAACTACAACTTTTGCAAATTCAAGTCTAAACACGGAAGCGGCAGGAACTAATTTCTTGAATGAACGACGTACAACGTTGAGGCCTTATACCTAAGCCTACTTTGTATAATCGCTTGGCCTTTAATATAAGCCTACTTCTGAAACGATTGTCCTATCGTCCGTGTCTTCGTCTTTGTCTCTGTTTAATGTATTTATGTTTATGATAATTATTTTCTGTAACAAGTTCCGTTAATGTCAGCTTGATTGTGAATAAACGAATAATGATTGATTGATGCTGAAATTGGACACCTGTAGAACGGTAGCGATTAACGATATGTGAAGGTCATATTCCTCAGTCCGATTAGTACTAACGATAAATAATTTACGCTTTGTGAATCACGGGAACACAATCATTCAACATTGCTTTTTCAAGTACCAGTCGGCGCTTGCAGTTATCGTTCACCGATTCAATACAAATGTTGCTACACGCAATTCCCTACTCTGTCATCTCTTTGGGCACATTTCCGTCAGCCCTTCCCAGTCTCAAGACATATTTCCGGCAGATCGTAACCCCCTACAACGACGTCTCTAATGGACAAAATGACTTTGAATATGTCGGTCACTTCTGAGCATCTGTGCTTTGCCATCCGTGACGGTGATTGCTTTAAAGGTTGAGTGACTACAAAAAGCGTACTTAAAAACTCTATCGTTCACAATAAATAATGCTCTCGGACTTAATGACAGACAAGTAACCGTTATAATGATTTGTATTAATTGAATGAGTGATTATTAAATTAACAAAATTAAATAAATAGAATAACAAACAGAATTGTGTTAACTTCTCTGTAGTCGAACGATTAATTGCAGGTTGTTGAATATTAATTTGAATAACATTACAATCTCAACAAACGAAATAGCGTTGCGCATAATATTAGACTACCTTCGTGACACACATTAACCCAGATGCATCTATTTGACCTAGAAGCCTCATGACGTAACGCATCACTTGTATCGCTGTAGGTTGTGAATAACAGTCGATTCATTTCTTGTTCTCCCTTTGACTGATTGCTTCGCTTTGGTTTGAACAGAAGTAGTTCTGGTGTTTCGTTGTGGACGGAAGTTAATTTGACACGGAAGCGGAAGTAAATGGAGCTTTGGAGCATGCGCCGTGAGCAGCGTCTTATTGCCGACCCAGGAAAAGTATAGAGGGTGGACTGAAAGTCATGCAGGGATGGATAGAGAGGAACATGGGGTATGTTAGGAGGGCAGAGGTTTGTACGACCGATCATGTTGGCGTAGTATACGGATTGTTCACCAGGTGGCGATAGGTGACCTGTAGCAAAGACTTGGAACAAGACGGAAGAAGAGAAGTCAGATGACCGTCGATATTGTCTGCCACGGGCCCAAGACTATTGTTCTTCCCAATAAGGATGGCTCTAGTTTAATCCCCAGAATAGTCTTTAGACTTAGATAGCTTAATGTCTTCTCTCTGTTTAATGTTTCCATTTTCCTTAACAACAATACGGTCTGTAATTTTTCATGTAATAAACGAATATATTATAATTATATAAACGAATAATTATTATAATAACGAAGCACAGATGTCTCTACAGATGACAGAATTTGCCTCGCCTCATTTCGACACCTGTATAATGTTTGTAACTAGGGCGATATAAATAAAATACTTTATTTATTATTTATCTGAGTGACTTATAAAAACAGCATTGACGGTCGCTAATTTCTTTAAACGATTAACGGTAAAATTCCTGTCCTGTAAATTACAATGTAGGAGATTTCCATGATAATACTAGTTACCGTCTTTTGTTATAAATTTGCACGGTTTGAACTACCTTTTTAACAATATCGTTTATTGTTACAACGTTATTATGTCATTGTTAGGAGCTGAAAAATATGCTTAACAAATTTGTTACGACGGCAACGGCCTATGTTATCATAAGCTGTCGTTAAACCCTGAAAACTACTACTACTAGGAGATAATAAAAGGTTTCTTAAATAATGTTGCTAACGACATCCCATATTTAACGACCAAAAACCTATAATGAATTGAGATTCGCTCGATTGCTTGCACTATAGTGTAACGTATGGTGGTATAGTGATGTGAAATACCGCCTTTCGTCCTAATGGTTTCGGGTTCGAATCGATTTTCAGCTACATGTAGTACAGTGTACTTGTATAGGATGAATGGACCTTGAGTCTCAATTGATCCATGCAACGGCTGCAATCGGGAACACCCGAGAGTAGTAGTGAAGACTCAGACAGTTAGTTATGCGGGTTTATAGAAGTGCTTTTGTATATAGGCCTACCAATTGACATCATTATTCGTTAGATAGCCTAAATATGCAACCAACAGATTCCATAAATTGATCGCGACTGCCAACGGCGGATATAGGAATTCAGTAAGGGGGCGGGGGCAAAATATTTCGCAACTTATCTTCCAAAAGATGTAATGTTATTTTGTCACGAATGATACATTATCTTATTTCCTTGATAAAAAAATACGTTACGGTTAAATTTGGGTAAGCATTAAAGTTAGGGTTTAGTTAAGACCTTAAAGAGGACATTCGCGCGCGATCACGAAAATGTTTTGACCTTTTTCTAATGCAGTATCAGGTGACTCACGGTATTTGGACGCCGCGGTAATTAGTTTTGGAGTCCATTCACAACTTATGGGCGACGCTTCTTCAGGTCACTGCGGTCGATAAGAAGGCCAATTAGCTAACTACCACACCTCTGTTTACGCTTAAATTTTTCGTATGAATATCTGCTGATCTTAAATACCACATATAAACGACGTGTGCAACTGTGATTCTTCTAATCAGCGGAATTTAATGATTGATTAACAGTTCAAAGAACAGAAGTTCCCCTGGTTCTACAGGTATGCGTGTGGCCACTATTCTAGCCGTTACGTGCCGTACTATCAATCTCTTGCTTTTAGCAAACTATCGTTTATGTTCTTGTGAAGATTTACAAGGATAGTTGTCTGTGTGACTAGATAGATGTATCTGTCTTGGTGAGTATATCGTCAGAGTCTTTTATGACCGTAAGTGTATAGTGGACTTCAATGTCTTCTTTTAACAATTGATTAGCGAATGATGACATTAAACAATACATGTAACCAGTAGAATATATCCACCTGCACAGTAGTTCTTCTTATTAGCAACAATAACATAGAACTATTCCGTACAGATCTCTAGATTGCGTCCAGGAGTGGCAAATACTAATTGTAATAGTTCTATGTTAATTTTGCTAATGAGAAGAACTTATGTGAATGGCTAAACGTAGACGTCTATTCTTTCTTATAAAGCTGGAAACACTCTGAAAACGGGTGTGTAATTATTAATTATTCACTATTCGTCTTAACTCGTAATCGTAATCAGAATGTTTAAAGCGCTGATAGCCAGATACATGTACTCGCGTTACAAAGATATACAGCTTCTGTCAATTCTGATCACGCATTCCGTTTGCCGGAGGTACAGTAAAGTACATACATACTTACTTGCTTACATACTTTATGTCTCCTCTTGATGGAACAAAAATTAACGCAGCTAGTGATAGTTTTATTTGGTTTTGTTAACGTATTTCTATACCGCCCCTTCAAGTCCATTTACTAATCAGAGGCTGTTCCAATCAAAGGTCTGAGGTATGTCGGAGTTTTCAAGCCGAAGCGCCACGAATTACTGTTATGGAAGGACTTGCTCAAGGTCCCTGCGCAGCGGATGCGATTCCAACCTGCAATCCTCCGTTTGCAAGGCGACGACCTTCACCACTAGACTACCACGTAATAGACCAGAGTTGACGTAAATGTTCCTGATCATCGGAGTGGAACGTCGGCTCTTGTGCAGAAACACTCTCGCCTGGCTGACAACGTAGTCTAACGCTCTCAATAAACGGGATTATCACTGCAACAAAGTTCATTGTGACGTTAATTAATCTTTTGCATTTTCTTATGTGAACGAAGCTGACAATCTCTGTTCTGACTTGATAGCACAACACGCTATTGCTTTTAATAGCAGCTGCGAATACCAGATTTAAATCATCAGATTTAAACCAGACAGGGTCTAACCCTAATCTATTCGAAAACTTCTGGAGATCTGACTCGGAATATGTTCAATACATGGTGAAACATAGGAAATTGTATTAATTTGTCGTTATATTGACAGTTCAACCATAGTATAACGGTGTCTAAATATTAATCTTTGAGAGCGATCCATTTTCCAAATAATATATGAGCTCCATCTGGCGACTAATGCAGCAGAGCGGCGTCATCTAGCGAAGAGCAGAATTATCGACACATAGTTCGAGGCCGAGTAACCAAGGTTGCGAATGGTCATTCGATGCAGTGTGTGTTTCGGACATGAGCGATCAGTAGCCTACATTATTAGGACCTTAGCATTGCCTTCTCTTGGGATGTCTTGCATTGGCTTCCTGTCCAACAGCGCATCCACTTCAAGATCCTCTCTTTTATGGGAAATTGTATTGCTAGTTCAGCTCCTTGCTATCTAGTGGATCTCTGCATCTCTTCCCTGCCTGATCATAGGTCTTTGGGATCTGTCTCTAATAACCTTCTACTTGTTCCTCTCATGCGATCTTGCATGCCTCAAACGCTAAGCTGTGTCTATGTTGGTCCTTCAGACTGGAATCGTCTTCCTCATGACGTGACGCTAGAACTTCTATCCCTCTCTCCCTCTGCATTTCGCCGACGTCTGAAAACTACGTTGTTTGTTAGTGTTACGAGCTGACTGGATTGGGATCGCCTCTGTTGAGGTTTCTATAAGAGGCGCTTTATAAATTGAAAATTACAATCACAAATACAATTGCCTAGTAATATTATTAGCTTGGCGGTGTGGCCACTATGGTCCATGAAGTTGAGCTGTGCGTCGGCCGCCGACATTTCTTAGGCGCGCCTTCGCCGCCGACATTTGGTTGGCGCGCCGTTGATGCCGTCGCTGGTATACTTAATATTTTTGCATTTTCATGTTTTCCATGGTTTTGCTTCTAGATCGCCTCTTCAAGTTAATCTACTACATGTAGCTACTATACTCAGACGCTGGAGGTGTGTCAGAGTTTACACGATGTAGCTCCTCATTTTCCCTACGTAGTGATTTGGGTCCGAATTGAACCCTAGACATTCGGACGCAATGTCGATTCTATATCATTGTGCCACTTTGCGTTGCGATGTAATTTACTATGTAACTACTTGATTCTGTCTCTCCATATAAATTAGAGAATGCGTAAAATCAGCATACATAATTCGCTAATTCATCAGTGTAAAGGTATCTGTCGATAACGCTATCGGAGCTCGAGAAATGTTCGCCGGCACCCACCATTGGACGAATATCCAGGAGCAAGATCCCTTATCCAGAACGCAAGTATAACACATCATTGTATTTAAATTGTATTCACAATTTAGCGATATTAGTCGCATTAAATATACCCAGTAGAGGGGTTTGCTAGTTTTAATTTCCGTTTTTAATTTTATCGTTTATCCCGAGCAAATGACTTATTTTGTTTGCTTCCGATAGAAACAACCTCTATACTGGGTATGTTTAATGCGACAAAATAAGTCATTTGCTCGGGATAGGGTCAGTTGTACGTGATAGGATAAGTATATTTCTATGTTACGATATAGATCGCGTAAGCATATTCTTTTAAATTGTATTCACTAGGTGGCGTTGTAAGTCGCATGAAGTATTCGTTGATTAAAGTAGCTCGTAATGTTTTACGGGTTACAGCTGGTAATAATAAGTTGACATGATTATTATGGTGCGTAATGTATCTCTTGTAAAAACCTTTTTAATGGTAATCTCCCATGCTATTTAAATAGACATAAATTCTGTAAAAATGTCTTGTTAATGCAGTATTGGATCAGCCTTACACATAAAAGCGGGTGTACAAGGAAAAGCACGAAAGGTATCGCTTTCGGGGTGAAATATTATCCCTCACGGTTAATACGTTTGGTTATCTTACAGAAAAAAGCCCTCAGAGTCGTTACCATATCTAAATATAGCAGCCACACAGCCGAACTCTTTGCTTCTCATAAAATACTTACACTCGATCAGATTAGAATTCTGCAAACTGGTGAATTCATGTACCGTTATAGACATGACTTACTACCAAGAACCTTTGCCAATTACTTTAAT
>JAQFXW010003424.1:0-11922 GCA_034693945.1 Dendrobaena attemsi
AGGCAATCTACTCAGAAGCGCTCCCGGCTCAACCTTGACTGAATAAGAAAGTTTTAAGGTGATGGAAAAACGTTGTGCATGACACAGAATTCTGAACTTGATGTCTGTTGAAAGTTGGGTTTTCATTCATTTGGCCTGAGGGATTTATACGCTGTCTACATCAACATTATCCCAAGTGCACAAAGAGTATCCTACTGTGTTGCACTGAACACAGCCTGATAAGGACCAGTGGGTGCTGGTAAAGGTACTGACGCTGGTAAATGTAGTTATTATACTCTGTTCTGCCTTCACAACTGAATAGAAAACAACCTGGAGACATTGGTTGGCAGACATAGTTTTATATCATCTGCTCCTTTTACAGGTCTGCTAGAGATTGCCAGGGGAAGTGTTGTTGACCAATGCATTCAGCATTCAATTCTAGTGAAAATAATTCTTGAACTATATAGCAAGGCCTAGGTAATCTAGTTGTTTTTCAACTGCTGCAAAAGAAAGAAACCACTATGTCCAATTGCTTACAATGCTGAATAATATGTCATGAAGATCCTGATAACAGTAACAATTAATTCAGCTATTGTATGTGCTGCAGATTGAAGAAATGCAGAATAAGACGGAAGCACGGAGGAAAGAGATAGAATTTTTGCATGGACAAGAGAAGTCATTACAAGCGGCCTTTCTTCACACACTTGGTGAAAATAAGTTTGCGCCATTTCTTACCAAAGTGTTTAAGAAGAGAATCAAACGAGCCCGTAAAAAGTTGTTGCTTGATGGAAAGGGTAAGGCGTTTTCTTTCTATTTCAGTGAATAAAAATTTAGTAAACAAAGACATGAAATTTCAAAGGGGAACTGATAAAGCAATAACTTTAAGAAACGAAATTTGTTTTGATTACTTTATTAATTAATAATTTTATTACTGATTAAAATTAGTGTTGGTTAGTTTGTACTGATTAGGTGTGATATAATGTGTAATTAACACGTTGGCCGCTTGACCATTTATTGTTCTCCCGCGAGGGTCCTATGAAACATTCAAATCGCTCCTACCCGGTTTGATCTTAACACCAGAAGATTTATTTACAAATCGTCTTCGCCCTTTATTGAAATTTGGCGATCAAAGACGGTGCAGCAGCGACTTAGGTGTTAATAGACACGTGTCGCGCCTGTCAAAGAGCATCGACAGCCAAAGGTCCGAGTTGAAATATGAGATAGGCTATCAGGTGACCATTGTAGCATTGTTTCCCATCGAGGCTATAGCCACTGTCAAGCCTGTCATTATTACGTCCCTTGCGTCCAAGTAAACTGAATTTTGGATGCACCAATACGTCCGTAGCAGTCAATGTGTTAAAATTACAAACTGAATCATTCAGAGTATACATTTATAGAGCATCTTTTCTAGTTGTAGGCCCTATTGTTCACTGTATTCAGTATGCAAAAAACATGTTTCTTTAAATTCGACTATTTTCTTGGCAATGCTGATTATGCTGTCTTAACAAATGAGTACCACTCTCCTTTATCAAGGCCTGGTACTTGCAGTGCAGGTTTAATGTGTTGCTTAAACTAAATCAAGGCATCACGATTTAAAGTAATATTAGACAAGCTAAATATTAATATTGTGTACTTGTATTTGTTTGAATAGACGATGATGGTGAAAGTGACTCGGATTCAGATGATGATGTCTCTGAATTTAGTGAAAGCGAAGATGACGACGAAGACGATGAAGAGTTTCATATGGAACTCGACATATGCCCGGCTGGATGTGATAAAGGCCTATATGACACCATTTGTACGCTACGTGAGGATCGCCTGGACATAGAAGAAGCAATTTCCGATGAAAGGAGAGCCAGAGATCAGCTCATCAAGGAACTGGAAATTGCTGTCAAACAAGCACAACGAATCGAAGCCGCTCTTGATGTTGCCGAAAAAGACTTAGAAGATTTCCAGGTCAGAAAAGAGATCAACTTATTTTTTTAAATTTAGGTGGGGGACATTAACTCAACTGCAAAGGTGTTTATGTGTACATGGTCACTAGGTATTTCAGGTTCTAGGACAACTACCCCCTGGACAATTACCCCGGAGACAATTACCCCTAGACAACTACCCCTGGACAATTATCTCCGTGCCAATAACCCCCACACAATTACCCCCCATTTGCAATGAAGAACATAAGCAACAGGTTCACAGCAGCCAATCGTTGGCAGGTCACCAAGCACAACCTCAAAAGAAGAAGTACTTGGACTGCAATGCACGCATTCTGGGAGTCGTCAACAAGTACACTGAGCACAGTACAGCACGCTTGACTACCTGCGTGGCATTGCTCACAACCTGTCGTTCTAAGTTTCAAGAACAGATAAACACTAACTGTTAAACTGATATAAATTATGTTATTTGACAATCTGCGTTACATAACTTACAATTTCTCTTTATAAGTTTACAGAACAGAACTTATTAGCACTAAACGCATGATATACATAACAAGTATCGTTTCATTTTCCGTTCTACTTATTCAGTCGTAAAAGTTTAATGCAGTCTTTTGGATTTATGCAAGAAATTTTATTTGGTGGGGGTGGGGGTAATTGTCCGAGAGTTATTTATCCGAGGGTAATTTTCCAGGGGTAGTTGTCCAGATCCCGGTAATTCACTATGTAGTCACTAGTCATGCAAAATTACCAGATAATTTTACTCAAGTTCAATCATCTGTGAATTTATGATTTAAATATATCTATCATCTGCAAAGGTGTTTATATTCAAGGCAATATATAAATATTCAATTCCAAAAGAATAGAAAATCTTCTTTCAGTCCCATTTTACAGCAAAAGAACAACTGTATTTCAATATTTTCCTCCTTCAAGAGTTTAGATATGCACACAATCATACGACGGAACATCGATTGAACGAAGCAGTCGTGAATGAAGGACTTCCTCATGGTCTTTACACAGATAATAAGTCTGAGCGGAGGCTCAAATCCGCGCCTTCTGCATTACTGGCGAAACCTCTAACCAATTGGCCATCTTGCCCCAGTTGATACATTGTAAATGGCCTAGCGATTACTGATTCATTAATAAAAAAATTTAACCTAAATGTACCGTTACCGTCTTACAGTTGACAAAGCAGAAAGGCTTGAACAGTATCGATGTAACAGTCACATTCAAATTACATCAACTGGAATACCTGCAAAACGACCACGGTTGGCTGATATTCGACTTTGGACGGGCATTGGCCTTTGAAGATTTCAACCTTATCCGACTCCAAAAACGAATCAAGGAGCTACAGGACGAACAACAACGACAGAAGAAAGACAAAAAGTAAGACTGGAAGGGGTAGTTCGTGTACTCATGTGGTCGAAACGTCGAGGAAAGCGAAGTGCCTGACCGTATGCAATTTTCTTTATAACAAGTTTTCTTAATTCAGTATCTGATCTGAATGTCAATGCAAATGTATGCATGAAAGATTAGTGTTGGCCATTATAAGGCTGAAAATGCAGTGTATTAATGCACAGATATGTGTACTTGTATACTTCAGACTCCTTTTACAGTCAAAACTTCGTGCTTCAGTTTGTACTTCCGAACTTTGTAATGAGGGGATTTGAGGGCATTATAGGTAATCAAATTAAAGTTGCAGCATAATATTTTTATTATTGCAAAAGTTTTATATAGCGCCCCTTCAAGGTAATCTACTTCGAAGCTCTCTCGGCCCAACCTTGACTGAATGACATAAGTTGCAAAGCATTTGAACAATTGCACCTAACATGGCAGATTGTGTACGTGAATATTGGCTTAATTATTGACAGAGAATCCAGACTGTTGCACATCAGCCTGACCCGAGACCGACGTCTCTACGACAAGCATATTGAATCGATGAAGGAAACTTGTGACCAAATGATGATAAAGAAATTCGGACGACTTGTCGGTCTAGAGAAACTGGAAACTATAACAGTTAACCGAGAGCTGGAAGAACTTCGACAGCAACTTCACGATCACCAGATATCAAGCGAAATGGAACTTTTCCGATGGCAGGTTGGGAAACCATGTCAGTCATTTCTTACTGATAATCATTAAACTACAATTGTTGGCAATTTAGTAATGCGAAATGAAAGCGAGATGCACCAGAAAGATTTTCAGTAACTGGTTATAGTTTTACAATAGTATGCTTGTGTAAATAGCTCATAAAGCCTGTAAGATTAATGGTTGCTTACCGAAACATATTAACATTCTTTGAAGCTATGAAAAATCCGGTGTGACTGTAGTAAAAGTATTCGTTAGTTATCAATACAACCAAGAAACTGGATGACATGTAGCATGTGCTTGTACAGGGTAAAGCATTTTTTCATAGAATAAGTAAAATTTATAAGAGCAATTACTCAGCATATGTTAGTTATTGGATAAAATAAACAAAAAGTCGAAAAGACAAAGTATGCAGAGGTTAGAAAAGTCTAAGAATCAACTGAAGTTCATAGTATCAATGCTCTTCATTAGAATTCCATCATTATACAATATACATGTATGTCGAATCAAATATGAAGCACTCATTTCTTTGTATTGCAGTTTCTTTGTCACTCATTTTTTGTATTGGGTCTTTTATTTGTATGTTATCTTTACTGTTACATTATAGAACAGGCTAAGTCTTCGTCAGTGCAAGCAGAGAGAATTCGTTAAACATAACACTGTTCTCAACGAACACATGGGTAAATTGACATCGGATGGAATCCGTCTTGAACAGACCCTTAACAACAGACAACGCAACGTTGTGAGTAGAAACAACGTCCGAACTAGTATCAAATTTCTAACAGTATTGTTCAGCAGCACTTTTGCAAAGCACCTTCTCGACTGTCTAGAAACTAGACATTCACAGCAACAACTTTCATGTTCGTCACATCATCTAGATTCTAGACATTACCCCACCGGTAATAATGCTGAAAAGAGAGGATGACGTTAAAAGTGGATTCGGGAGGGGCATGCAGAAGTCACGGTAGATGGGTAATTGGGTATGCATGTGTGCTGCCACATAACATTCTGAGTCTTGCAGTAAGTCGTCCTCTGCTGATGTGGATATCCACAAAGTAGGTAATTTTGTAGATGTCCTGTACGGATGACCCCTCCGAATAAATTTATTTATACAAACCCACTATAACTCTGTAAACATATTATTCAAATATGCAAAGAATTTGACACAGAAATTTCTGTAATTACAATATATATATATATATAAATGTTCGAAATGAATGAATGAATATACTAGGCTTCCGATGGCACCCATAGAGAAATTCTCCTCCTCATCTTTCCCCTCATTGTCCTTCTGCCCCTCCTTCTGAAGGCAAGGTCCTCCTTCTGACGGCAAGGTCCTCTAGGTTGTTCCGGCCGATGGCACCCGTAGGTCTATAGAGGGTCTCCTCCTCGTCCTTCTAATTTACGTCATCCTCATTATCCTCCTTCTGACGGCAAGGGACTTTTGCGCTATAAAAATCGCTATATTGGAAATGGCTACATTATAAACCCTAAATTTAGCGTCATAACAAAATTAGCCTCTGGTTGCATACACCCTTTGGGAAATTTTCCAAGATCGTGAGGCATTGTTGTTTCGACATTGTTGAGAAATCTTGGTAATCTTATTACTATGATCTTGCGATTTTTGGGGAAAATTCGACAATGGCGATGAAATTTTGAGGTAGTCGGTTACCGTTGAAAATGAGAGGGTTTTTGTGAGTTCCGTGTTTATTCTGTCGTTAGCGGAGTTCTGTGGCTCTCTTGAATTTATGCGAAAGTGATCCGTTGTATTTTCTTTCTGTCCCACATTTGTGTAGTGATCGTTCCAACGAAGGCTCTCATTCGGCAACGCCAATAGGCGGAGAGCGTGTCACAGGATTTAGCTAATTATATTATAAATTCTTGTGATATTAACATTGTATATATCATTTCTTATAAGAGAAGCTTACACCAATTATAGAACTTCTCAAAAACCCTTTCATAGCAACAGTATAATCTATCATTACTGGATCAATTTCTGTTTCATTGTTAATTATTTACACACGTAAAAATATATACAATTATACATGCACAGCATAATGCATTTTTATCACCTGTGTAAAGGGCCTGTTTTGTTTATAAAAACATTGTTAGCAGAGAATATAAAGAAAATCTGTTGGACTGTTGTTGGTTGTAGGGCATTGAGCAAATGGATGATTTCACTCAAGAGAAGCTGGAACGCGAACAGCTGACAGAGCTTGTAAGCATGCAGGTAGATGAAATGACTGGGATGAAGCAGGAGATATGGGCTCTGTCTCGAAAAGACGGAACCGTTTTCCCACCTAATTACATACCTCGTACAGATTAGACACTTAGTAAAGCAACTTATAAAATATATATATATTTCACTTTCTCTAAGTAATGTTGCAAAAACTGAAAGGGTAAGTGAAACCAGTTGTCATTTTGATGGCAGATCGAAACAATTAGAAAAATATTGTTTTTTGCAGTTCCTCCTGTTGTGTACTTTTTGATGCTTCATCTCCAAATATTCTGTTCTTATTTCATGCACAAGTCAAGAAAACACATTGTCATGTATGTTTTGTTCATGCAACTGTTAATTAAAAGCATAACGATGCCTTTACTGAGTGTCATTATTGAATTTTTGACCCAAATGATTTACAAGTTTCTTTTCTAGTCACGCTGTCATTTCCATGAAGTGGTTTTATCGTTTGTTCATCCTCATTACCCAGCTGACAGTGTCAAACAACAAGGGCATATTGTAATACCTACAAACAAATAAAAGTAATAATAATATAAAAAATGTATTGTAGTGTAAAATTTATATAGCAGGCATTATGTATCGTGTGTGTGTAGGTGTATGTGTGTAGATGATACAAGACTACAAGAGTATTGACCTATGGTGAAGTGTTTGAATTCTGCATCACAATGCTTGCACTCGGCTCAACTTCTTTCTCGTGCATTTTCTATGTGACATTTTAGATAATTTAATAATTTGCTAAACAATATAATACGAATGACACTCAAATTAATTAGAGAGAAACTCAGAAATAATAAATACAAATAACTTGTTTACATTGCCGCTAACTGCAAATTTTGGTATCCTACCAGCGTGCACAATACAACAGGGTGCCATGCTTACCTGGCTATATTGATGAATATATTCATTGTCTGATGTATATTATTGGATGATAAAGTGGTAGCAAATTCACCAGCACAGCGGCAACACCTTGCCAGATTCAAATCATTAATCTGAAAATCAAGATGATCACATTGAATTGCCAAACTAATATCACTTTGAAAATCTACTACTGTATTACACATGGACAAAGCAGCTGTTCAGGTCCGAAAGATAGTTATAATTATTTAGAACTTGTATAGTTCATAAAATGCACTTCATAGGTTACAGCCATCAGCCCATCACACACTGAAATAAGTAACATTGGTACTATGAACAGTAACAATGGTAGAGATTTAAAATCTGCTGAATCCTATCCTACATCTTACCACTAATATTGCAAGGCTTTTCTTCTATTATTAGTCCACTCTAGATAGGCAAATTGACGGTATTTGTTGATCAAGCTTTACTTGAGAAAGATTCTGTTCTGCTATTACAAAATGTTTGACAGCCACATATTGGTCAGTGGTTACTTACATTACATTACCTTACTTCTGACAGGTTGCACTGCATCAGAGGCGTAGCCAGAAACTGATTTCGGAGAGGGGAGGGATCCCAAAAAGCGGATGACCTTTTTAGTCATTCACGCAAATTTCGAAATTTCTGTTTTATTTACACTCTGTTCTATCTTACACCCCCAAAACTTATGACTCTTTTTAGTCATTCACCCAAATTTCGAATTTCCTGTTCTATTTACACTCACAAAAAAGCTGATGACCTCTTTTTAGTCATTTGCCCAAATTTCATCTTTTCTGGGTCAGTCGTCAACTTTTCTTCTGTACTCTACTTTCTTTGATATTACATTATAAAAAAATGTGGGGGATATTTTCAGGGGTTTTACATTTTAAATACATGGGAAAATTAAAAAATACATGGGGAAAAATATTTTCGTCTTTGACGGTGCAGGAATCTTACCCCTTTGCATTTTGTGCATTTGACGTCTTGAAGTACGTAGGCCATTGACTTTCGTTGAACAGCATCGATCAAACACTGTTCTATCTCGTCCAAATCATATTCAGTTTTACATTGGATGCAGGACCAGACTCCACTAAAATAGGTATAACACATGGCTTTCAGACATTGATGGCTCGACATTGTCAAATATAGAATAAGTTACGAGTCCGAGGGGGGGGGGGGAACCAGCATGTGAAGAGCCATAATAATATTCAACTCTGGATGCCATTACTACAGATACTAGAGCTTACTGATAGGCTACTAGGCTTCAACAACATGAAAAGAAGTTCAGACTGACACACAAATCTTCAAAGCAGCAGCTATTTTATAGTTCTGGTGGTCAGGAGATGCAAATCCAATGCCCACCGACGGTGAGCTATTATGAAATTAATTATTAGATACAAAGCAAATAATTCAGTAAACAAAGGAGCAGAAAGAAGCAAGGCTAGAGCAGCAGAGCATCATATTTATAGAAATCTTAGTTGTGTAATTGTGTTATTTGTGTATCAACAAATTACCTACATGCAATGATTTTTAGAAATGCAGGACTGGCTCATGCTAAACACTTCAATTTTTTTATTCTATTCCAAATAACTATTGTAATTTAAATGTAAATCTGAATTTATATAGCGCCCCTCAAAGCGAACTCAGCAGAGGCGCTCCCGACACGATGGAGCGACGCCTTTGGCAAACAACATAGTCTTCACGCGCAGTCAAAACCCAAAAGGAGAGAGAGAGAGAGAGGAACTCCTGCCTCTGGGCAAGAGGAAGACGGTTCCAGGCTGAAGGACCGACAGGCGAACTGCGAGCCTGGGCCGTGGCAGAAAGCATGTGAGGGACGAGAAGCAAGTCAAGCGAGACAGAGCGCAGGACACTGCGACCCAACTATTACTACATGTTTAGAAATAAGTCATATAGATACCAAAGTAAAAACATAACAGTAACGTGAGATTACATTCTAACTGACACTAGCCGCTGAAGAAACATTTAATTGCACGACCCCCAAAAGCAAAGTGAGCGAAATGACATTTCAAACATACAGTTCAGATCCACTCTGTACAATGTAAGGATCACGACACAGATCGACATCACGTATGTGGTTGCAGTTCTTGCATATCATCTAGAATAAAACAATTTAGACTAGCAAAAATTAAGACATAAATCCTTAAAAAAACCATCTAATAATACTAATCATACGTAAACAACTGGTGCAGATCAGCTGTAAGAATTTGTATTATGCAGGTAAGGATTTCTTGCCGCTCAGTAAGCGAACAAGAGTAAGCGAACAAGAGTACTATGCTTACAACATTCCCAGCAACAGAATTTGTGAATTCAGAAGAGTAGTCATGCTACAACTTCTTAGTAAAACCATCAGCTGAACGACAATTAATTTATAGTTACATGGTTTAACATGTAAACCAATCACATTTCTAATGAGTATCACTTTGAGACAATCTAAATGTCCAACTCTCTCTTGGAATATATACCAGTAAGCAGCTTCAAAACTACTCAAAATGGGGCTAGCAAATTGGTCATGAAGTTTAGATCACCTGAAAAATTAGAAAGATGACTAGAATCAACAGAAGCAAAAATTACTTTAAACTTGAAAAACTTGCAAGACGAAAGACAAACCTCTGTTATAACATAAGAAAGACAAGGATCCTTCCACTGGGACTCATCAGAAAACTCTCCAACTCCGATCAACTTCAGTAGATCACGTTTCATTTTGTTCACTTGGTTCGTCACGTTTACATCCAATGAAAGAACCTAGTCATTCAATACAAATAGAACCTACTCAATAATAGGGTGTGACCGGAATCCGATAGGGATCCGGCCCGGATTTGGCGGTATCCAGCAGTATCCGGATTTGCAAATACTTGGGTCCAAATATTTGGCACATCCAAATATCATTGGGCAAAATGCAAACTCTTGACAACCAATAGATTTTACCAACAAACGTTGGACTACATATTTAACTTTAAATTTAAATCACAATTTTCCACCTTTATCATGCAATCATTAGCTGTTCAGCCTGCAAGCTGCAATTGTGGACCATCTATTGGCGGCCTATTATTTCGAATGATTGAGAAAACAGGATTAGTTGCAGAGCTAACAGACTAGCTCAAAATCATGACTATCACAATTCTGCCCACCATCATATTTGCAACATTCACATGAATCCAGACTATGTTACTGTCTCCATGTCATCTTGGCTTTAACTCTTACTATTCAACCAGGTTTGCCTAGCCATTGGCAAGCACAACTGTAACTGAAACCTGAAATTTATAATGCGCCATTTCAAGAAAAAGCTCATCAGTGGTGTTCCCAACATGAAACAGCGGACACCCAAACTCTGTCCAATGATAGACTTCAGACAGTTGCTACACTGCGAATGTGACAGACTGAGGAGATAGAGCCACAGCTCTCAAAAAGACTGTTCAACGGCGGATTCCACGTTAGCCAATCTGCTCGGTTGAGCTGTAGCAGTGAGCCTAGCATTTGAGCGACAATTGGGAGTCGATGGGCAGCTGGCCAAAGGGTGCCACAAGAGCAATCGCTGACTGGCACTAAAGAAGTTCACAGCATAGATTAGAAGAGAGAAGACAATTCCTTAGATATACATTGTAAAGGTGTGGTCAGATATTCGTGTACCTGGCAGATGGCCTTAACAAACTCTAAGGCAGGATTCTTCAACGTCAGATAAGACCCAGGCAGTTGGGGAAATTCAGCAGCTGCACTACCACTGTTTCCACGAGAACCAGCTAACTTCTTCTGAATTTTCTGTGTGATACTGCAAAAATAATCAAAATTAATGTGAGAATCTGCTAACATGCCACATGCAAAGTAGTAACATATATTATCTTGAAGCGATGCTCTATCAAATTTGTATTTATAAGTACTCCAGCTTCTTACTCATGTAATGTCTCACCTTATGCAAATCCGGCTTTTAAATAGTTATTTCAGTGTTTGCCTGTCAGCTATGTGCTACTTGGTCAGTTTACATATTGTTTTAGCTGTTTCAAACAGCAACAAGTTGATATGCTACAATAGATTAAACATGAAATAAAATAAATCAAACATGAAATGAAAATGAAGCAGAGACAACCTTTCAGAATAATTATGGAATTTATTAAATGCTGATCGTGACATCAAATTATTCAAAAGTCTACAGGAGACAAGATTACTAATACTTACGAAAACATCTGCTGACACATGTCGTCCTGTATAAGTGTCTGACTGAACTCGATCAGATTCTGGCTTGACTTTACTCCATCAGCTCCAACCTAAATATCACAAAAACCTTCGTTTAAATTTGGTTGACTGAAATCCCACTGTAAATAGGCTGGTCTGCTTGGTGCAGCATTATGTGGTGTTAAAAGTATTGAGGATCTACAATCTACATTTACACTCTGGAAATGTTTCGCTTTACAAGTCATTTTAGGCTCCTGATGTCATTGTAGTGCTTTAATTATGGATGACGTACGCAGTACTTTTATGTCATTAGAGTCACCTGTGACTGAGACGTTCCTCTTCTGCGAACCGGGGTGTTCCCTACAGTCAGAAGTTTCTTTTCCTCCTTCAAATGTTGATAAATTGAGAGGATGTATCCAGCTATGATCATCTAAAACAAAACAAGACACTACATTACAAACTAAAATTCGTTAGGTGTACAATCCTACAATGCCACAACTGCATTTTATTCTTTAGGATTAATCTAATGCAGGTAGGTTATACTTATAGATAGCCCAGTTAGCTACATTGGGAGCGCGTCGGGCCTTGTGTTTGCAAGGTTCCGAGTACGAACCCGATGTCTGCCGA